>VYZR01056975.1:0-21073 GCA_013400675.1 Oxylabes madagascariensis
GAGGAGTGGTCAGTGCTTCCAAGGATGGCTCAGAAGTTTCCGTGGCCAGCTGTTCCAGCACCCTTCCCGACCTTCACCAAGCCATTTGCCTTGGCTCTGGCTCAGTCTCCCCATCTGTAAAGGGGTAGGAACATTTGCTGAGCATTTTGCATTGTTATTAATTCTTCATGGAGTCTGTGAAATGTGGTGAACACTGCGATGCTCTAAAAGTACAAAGTATCATTGTTATTATTAAATTCTGGAGGTGGAAGTAGCTGGCCCATCAGGTGCTTCCTCCATCAGTCCTTCAGTCTTTCTGACCTAACACAGAATTTCCATTCTGCTTTAGCAGAGGGTTAATGGGTGTGTTTTACATCAACCCAAGAGCTGGAGGAGCCCCTTGCAAAGGAATGAAGCTGATGACATCTTAATTTTTTCTGATTTCTCTCCGTGTAAAGCAGAATTTCTCCGCACGGCGGTTCCCCGGCAGCTCTGCCAAAGTCACTTGCAATCGGCCCTGTCCTCTTACCCTCCAATAAACAGGAGACACAGGGCCACTATAATGGCTTGACAATACTTGCACACCCTGGGGTTTTGCTGCTCTCATGAAGGGAAAAAAAAAAAAAAAGAATGTCATGGACAAATGAATGTTGACAGTGGCCATACCAAACAATTCAAGGAAAAATTGCAGTTTTATCCATATTGCTGCTGCCTTTGTCAATACTTTAAAGATGGTTCTTATTTCAGAGCAGGTATTGATTGTGTATAGGTTGGGCCCCCGGTTCCATTTGTCATTTCTGATATTATGGCGTGTTATCGTTTAAAGCTGTAATGGGAGAGGTGGCTGAGCTCAAAGCAAGCTGGTTGTCTGAAGCTTTGATAAATGGCTAGATGGTCTTCGTTTCTGCAGCAGTGAGCAGTTGGCTGCTATTTGCTTTACCTTTTATCCAAGAATAACTGTGTGATGGGTTCTGGAAGTGAACAGTATCATTTTGTCAGATGTGGTTCAGAACTAGCCGGGTGGTCCCAGCAAAGCAGCTGAGGGATTTTTAACACCCGACAGGATGTGAGCAAAGGCTCTGGATAAATCTGAAACAATTCTGGCTCCACATGGCTGCTTTGGTCGAAAAGTTCTCAGGGTTGTTTTTTAAGGTGAGAGGACAGGAAATGCTGGGGGCTGGGGTGGGGAGGGGTGGTGCTCTTAAAAGCAGTTCTATTCACATGGAAGGATCTGAGCAGAGAGATCAGAAGACAATAGGTGGATTAGATTTTTTTGATGAACTTACAAACTTGCAAATTTTTTGCAGATCTAAATGAAAGGTCTGCTTTTCAGATGCAGCCAATGGCCCCACCCCAGGCTCTGCAAAGCAGGCTGCTCACTGCGCTGGGAGCCTGCAGCACCGGGCAGACTGGGAGGCAGCGCATTCTGCATTCTTTCCCTCTGCATCACGGACATTTCCCGAGGTTTTGGTGGTGCTTTTGTGAAATCGTATCTGTTTGTCAAACTCACAGCGCAGGGCTGCTCTGGAGCTGGGTTCCACTTCAGTGGAATCACCAGGAGTGTGGAAATGGCAAATTCTCCCTTTGCCAGTAACAGACACGGTAATGTCCTGCCTTTGCAGAACCCCTTCTATCGCATTTTGGGTCACAAAACCAGGATGACACCTGTGGATGCTTCATGTCCTGATTCTCTTGAGTCTGGCAGGTTTAATCTATGATTTGAGTTTAGCCTGGTGCAACACCAAGGTCTGCTTAAATCGCTAAACCTGTCCCAAGCCAATGTTCCTCAGCAAATGTAGGCAGGGGAGTGCACTGAAATTCTCTCTCCCTGCTTTGACAACTCAGCTGCAATAACTCCACACCCGCTGCCAGCGTGGTTGGACAGGGCAGTGCTCAGTGCAGTTTTGGAGCTCTCCTCCAGTGCTTCTGAATCAGCAGCAAGGAGTCTTTACAGGTTGGCTCTTGAGCCTTCAGTACCTACCCTTCATTAACCTGATAATCAGTGAGACGCTGCTCCCTGCTCCCGCCTGGAGTAGATTGAAATGGGAGCTCTTAATCCTGCCACTGAAGCTGAATTGCTGGGACGAGGAGCAGCAGATTGATTCCACCACTGCTTTCAGAGAAATCACTGAAGGCTGTTCAACCCCCAGAACAGCTGCAGCCCCAGCACTGAAGGCAGGAGAGTTCTTCCTTTGCGTCCGAGGAGAACAGAAGTTACCTTTTCTGCCACGGAAATAGAAACAAACAGAAGGGTTAGAAGTCACTCCTGCAGTTCTTAGTCCTACAAGTAGCACAAAGGTTCCCCAAGCCCCTGTTCTCTGGGAGATTTCCGTTACCTCTCTGTGATAAGCTGTACAATCTGCAGGAAAAGTTGGTGTGCGTTTGTAGGACTGACGAGACAACGAGGACAACGAGCAAATAGAAAAGAAACCAATAAGTTGTTAAATTTATGCAGAAAATACTGGGTCTCTGTAAAGTGGGAACCACACTGAACATCCCCCCTCCCTCGTGAGCCAAATCCTGACTTTGGGGGCTCTTTGGGAAGGTTTGGTCAACCCTGGAGCCTTCTTTGATTGTGCCTGGAAAAGCAATGCCAGAGGAAGATTTCTGAGTGTTCAGTGCAGCCCAATAAATGGGCTGTGCTGGTAGTCTGTCAACAGAACATCACCTCAGGAGACCTGGCTCCCCTTTTCTAGCCCAAACAGGAGCAGATAATCAGTGGTGGTGTTTTGTGAAACACCTCACACCTCCTTGGGCTGCGTGTGCTTTAAAGGTCACTTTGCACTCCTCGCACAAACAGACTGGTTTGTGTCCCTGGCCAAAACATCCCTGCTCAAAAATCTGCGCCTCTCTGGGCCCCAAAGATGACTGAATTTCAATGAGGCTTTATTCTTCAAAATGAAAGGTGCTGTCTACCAGTAAAATATTGTTCTATTAAATTCAGCCCATGGCAGAGCCACTACTGAGGGCTATTGAGGCAAATAAGAGCAGGGTGATGGCAGTGTGTGGTCATAAAGTTGCAATATTCAAAAATGTAGAAAAAGCAGGTTGTCAGATTTCAATAAAGCAGTGGAAATGAATAGATACATCTCAGAGCTGGTTGCTTCCTAGTGGGATGGAATTTGAATAATAATATCACACTTGAACCAAGCTGGGGCTGGATTAATGGCTGGCAGAGGCTGAGCCCCGGCGTGGCGGGGCTGCAGCAGCAGCAGCACCACTGGAGGTGTTCTGATGACACCCAGAGCACTCCTGCTTGTTTGCACACAGGGCAGCAAAACCAGGGCACGAGGAAACGGGGAATTACTGCTTTAAGCTGCAGTTTTCAACAAAGAAATCTCACCATTCCAAACTGTCTAGACCTTTAAAAATAAAAGATGTGCAGTATTTACAATGCTCTTCAGTATTCATGAGGCTTTGCTGCTTGTTGTAAGGCGAGATGAAAACAATACTCAGTAGATTTTCATAAGTGACACGCAACTGTAAGATTGATAGATGATGTGGATTTAATGTATGTGGAGTTCAGCGCCAACATAAAAGCTGTGATGTACCCAAACACGGGGTTTATTAAATCCCTGTTTCCTTAAATGATCATCCAAAGCCTTTCACCACTTTCTTCTACCAGAAAAGAAAGGCAAGAAGGTAAGAAAAAGGAGAGGAGGTAAAAGGAAAAAAAAAAAACCAACCAAGGGATTCCCCTTGGTTTTGGTGGAGAATTACAATATCGGAACTGAGAGACAAATATTTAGACACTCTCTCTGCATAAAGATTAATGTGAGAGTCAGAAATACATGGAATCCACTTAAATTGATGTGATTTAGTTATGAATGGTTAAACATAAGTATTCTCTGTCAAATGCCAAAACCTATTGTATTAACTCTTCCCTCTTCCCCACCCTCCCGTGTAGCCTCTAAAGCTACCAAACCCTTCCCAGAGCCCAGGGGGCCTCTGTGCTTTGGAGAAGAATCCCTGAGATCAATCTGGGGGGGTCTGTGACAGCTCCTGGGACAGACCTGCTCAAAGGGGGGAGCCAGGGCACAGCAAACTGCAGACTGCAGACTGCAAACTGCAAACTGCAGACTGCAAACTGCCCTTCTTGGGAACATCTGGAGCACAGCAATCTGCAGCCTGCCCTCCTTGGGCACATCTGGAGTGCAGCAAACTTTAAACTGCACTTCAAACTTCAAACTGTCCCCTCCTTGGGCACATCTGGGCAGCCAGGGCACTGCAAGCTGCCCTCTTTGGGCACATGTGGAGCACAGCAAATTTCAAACTGCCCTCCTTGGGCACATCTGGAGGATGCAGGGCTGGAGCTGTGCCTTTCCCAGAGCCAGCACTCTTCTCCTCACACACCCCGGGTCCTGTCCAGGCCTGTAACTCCACTGCTGGAACCTCAGGAGGCATTTCCCAGGCACCTCTGAAACGGCGTTTCACCCTCAGCCTGGCACCGAGGGAGTTCTCCTCCCTTCCATCCTGGCTTGGCCAGTCAGCTGCATTCCTGGGAATCAGAGTGACTCACGCTGCATCCCAAATCCTCTGGAAGCTGATCCCTGAGTTAATTCCCAGTCTCTGGGGGTGCAACACACACACNGGAACATCTCACTTGGTTTCGGGGTCATTTCCTGTGACAGCTCAATGTCTGTCTTCTTTAGCACCTCAAGATTTAGCAAAATGTTATAATTAGGATAGCTGTGCTCCTTCACCCAGGCAGCTGCGTGGAAATCAGGCCACTTCAGCTCTGGTAAAGGAGCAAACTGAAATCAGGCTCTTTGCTCTGGCCCAAATGTGACTTTTTTTAGGGGCTGGAAATACTGCCATTGTGTTTAGCTCTCGTTTGCATCATTTCCTGTGGATTGATGAGGGAGCACTCGGTTGGATTCTGATTTCCTGTGGTGCTCAGTGGTATTAAAAGGTTGGATGTTGGTGCTATGCCATGGGAATTAAAACGTAGCAGAGGCTGAAGCTGGACACCCCTGAGATCAGTTGCCACCACCTCTTCTCCCTGTACTTCTAAACCTGTTACTTTCAGGTATCCTTCTGTTTCCAAACAAAAAATCAAATTTCAGTTCTTCTCCTCCTTACTTTTTTTTTCCTCCTTAAAAGAAAAGATACAGGGTAATTTTTCCAAGTTTGACAATTTCATAGAATCATGGAATATCCTGAGCTGGCAGGGACCCACAGAGATCATCAAAGTCCAGCTCCAGACCCCCCAACAATCTCACCCTGTGCATCCATGAGAGCTCTGTCCAAAGGCTCCTGAAGCTCTGCAGCCTTGGGGCCAGGACCATTCCCTGGGCAGTGCCCAGCACCCTCTGGGGAAGAACCTTTTCCTAAATCCAACCTAAACTTCCCCTGGCACAGCTTCATGCTGATTTTTTTCACTCCAGCAATATATTCTGCTAACAAAGCTTTCTCTGGAGCTACTGGCATTTTTTTGCAACCCAGAGGAAGAATTTAAACCAAAACCTGAGGGTGGGACAGGGGACAGAAATGAAAGGGAAGGAGGCAATGCCTATCCTTTTGAATTTATAAACAAGTTCAAGTGACTGTGTTCTCTCCCCTCTAACTGCTGGTAAATATCTGAGGAAATTGTTTGTAATAGAAATGTTTATTGGAAAAATAAACTTCAAATACTTAAGGAAAACAAACGGCAGATCCAATCAATCCAACATGACAACACATTTGCTGTAGAAATTTGAAACCAAGCTCTATTTCATGCAACCCAGGGGAAAAAACCTTCTGTGTACCTGGTCCATGTGAACCTGCATCAAAATGCTGTCGGCATTAAGAATCATTTGCAGAAAAGATTTTGAATTACAAATACTGCGCTGAAGGAAACTTGCAAATTGTAAATAAGGAGCTGAAAATCATCAAATAGTTTTTACAATGTACTTCTTTGGCTTTGCTGACTGCACAGGGGTGCTCATGTTTGCGTAGTCTTTAGATTTTCTGTACAGATACGTGCACATAAAAATATTCATAATCACCTGAAGGACTGGGAAAAGAGTAGAGGAAAAGGAGAGCTAAGGCCAGGCAGAGGGAGAATGGGAAATATTTTGTACAAATAAATAAAGGGAATTTATTATGATTGCTGTGCCTTCTAAAATAGGCCCTGTTGTGCCTCCTCAGCTGTTTGTGGTGTTGTTCCCCCTGGTAGAAGCTGCTTTCCTTAACCAACAAAAACCTGCTTAGTGCTGCTTGTCCTCTTTTGTTTTGTTTTTATAATTGAGTTTTGCCATGTGTGAAATCCCAATATTTTCTTGAAACCATGAGGATTAAATGCTTGACAAATCGGAAATTTTCAGGAAGGGCACAAGACTTGGAAAAGTTGGGAGTTCATTCCCTGATGTTTTGTCTCACGTGAGCACATGAACTTTTTAGATCTGTGACTTTCTTCTGAAAAGATTAAGCACAGCAGGGAATGAGCATCTCTAGGCCTTCCTCTTCTCTCCATAGATTCTTTCCTTCAGTATTTCATTTCCGTGCAGCTCTTTAGTCACTTGGGAACTGCATTTTTGGGGTTTTCTCTCACTTGTGCAATATTTAATGTACTGCTCTGTGCGGGTTCTGAAAGGGAAAGGTGATGGCTCTGCTTTTGGGAAGGAAATCATTCAGGTGCTGCTGATGTTCGCAGATGGGCAGGTCGGGCGTCCCTCGGTGTGAGTGGTCACCTTGAGCAATGATCTCTTCCTCAAGGAATTCGAGCTTTCTTCTCATCCCTACCCTAACTTTGGACACCTTGGATGGATGTGCTTCCCTAAGTGCTCCAGCACCTTTTGTCACAGAGCTATCACGATACACAAACACATTTCCCTTTCTAAGCCCATCATCCCAGATCTCCGGGAACAATCCCTGCGTTTCTCAGCGCTGCAGAGATAATAATAGCCCTTCCTTTGTTTTGCCTGCGGAGATTGGCATCTCTGCATCACGCAGCCAGCGCCTGAAACAACACAGCTCTCACCTTGCCTGGGCGGGGGACTCTGGCAACGAGCTGAAATTAAGAACAGGCACAAAAAACCAAAAAAGGAAAGCTGGGTGCTAAATACCGAGGAGGTCACAAGCGGTGTTTAGTGGGTTTTGTTTCCCTTTTCCCAGCGAGGTAACCTCTCCTGGATGCGGCTGGAAGTTTTATTTGTGATTTCCTCCAGGCTCCCGGTTGCCTGCACTGAGGTGCCTACTTGGAGTTCGCTTTTTTAATTAAGGCTCTGTATTGTAACTAGTCAATGTACATTATTGGGAGAATGAATGTCAATGCCAGTGCTTTTTCTTTCTCTCCTTTATCTTTGTCAATGATTCAAAGACATGATTTATGGTTAGTCTCCGTCTTTCAGGATCATCCATCAAGCGCTGGTTTCACTACAGGGCTCCAAGTTGTAAATCATGCAGAAAGGCTGTCACTCATCTCATTTAACCCTTTACACACGGGGATGGAGGAGGCGGGCTCTGCCTCTCACAGCTGCAAGAAAGAGCAATAAAATGGCCATAAAATTGATGAAGTTAGACTAATCTACGCCATTAATTGTTCCTTGTAATGCAATAATTATTATGAGGGACAATTAAAAAAACAGGGCATGACTCCACCCTCCAAGTTCATCCTGAGAACCTGGAGGACTCCAGGGCTCCATAAAACGTGTCACATTTTTGTTTTCCCTTTTGAGCTCCTTTCAGATTTTTTAATGTCCATTACATGAGCCGAGCTTCCCTTTAGAATCAATCACAGGCTACTTCTGACCATGACCTTGCAGCGACTAAAGGAGTGCAAAAGCCCATTAGCAGCTGCTATTTTCAGCTCGAAATTAACACTTTTTTCTTCTCTCTCCTTTTCCTCACTCCACTCCTCCTTTTTTTTTTTTTTTTTTCCTTTTCTTCCTATTTTTTTGGACAGGAGGACAGCAAAAGATGAAATGTGTGAGTGGTGTGGGAGCCTCCACGCTTAGCCTTGTCTCTCAGGCTTGAGGGCTGGTGACAGCTTTGGCCGGGTGGCTGCTGTCCCCTCCGTGCCAGCCCTGGCCACTGCTCCCAGGTCGCACGGAGCACCAAAATCCATTCAACGCCTCCACCTGCTCCCAGCACAAAGCCAGGGAGGCTGGCATTAAATAATGAGGTGCCTTTCTTTTTTATCTCGCCGCTTTATTTATTTATTTGGGGGCTCCAAGTGTCGGAACTTGGTAATGGAGGGTTATTAATGAAAAATATACGTTTGGGGTCTATTTGTTTCCATTCTGCGGTGACTTGATGGCAATTTTAGCCCTGAATTATGTATGGCTCTGTTTTGCCTAGGCAAGCTGATACAAACAACAAATATAGTTAGAAAAAGATATATCAGTAAATAAACTGAAAGGTTGTAAAATATGAATGTTTATCATCCAGACGGTGCCGCTTCTCTTCTTTTTTACATGAACTCTACTTGAGATGGTATTTAGGAGCTTGGGACTTCTTCTATTGCAGCAATCTCTGCAGCTTGTCACGAAAACAAATGACACCAGAGGGAACCTTGTCTTACACTGTATTCTTTTGCATGAACCTCCGTCTTCTTAAGGTGCTCATAATTTAAATTTATATCCTGATTTATTGGAAGATAAGATCCGGCCCTTCTTCCCTCACAGAGCCACGCTCCTTTTAGCCCAGGCTCCTTTTCTTTCCCAGGGCTCTGCTCACCCAGCCCCAGGGAGGGCAGGGGAAGGAGGATGGATCCCATTCCATCCCTCTGGAAGGGCACGGGGAGCTGCTCCCAGCCCATTCCTGCCGTGAAGGATAACACCTGCCACCGCTCTGAGCCTTGGCAGCCCTGAATTTGTAAACAGGGACTTTTCTGCATCTCGCACAGCATCAGGCTGTGAACTTGGGGGGGGAAACAAAGGGGAGTTCAATTGTCTGATGGCGTCAAGAGAAAATTTGCATCCCCCATTCAGGAGATCAATTCTATTTTTTAAAATATCTTCCATTGCGAGCATCGTGATAAATTAGCACTTGTTTTATTCTGGACTAAAGTCTCATCCCACAGGGATCTCCAAGAATTTCTGCTGCTAAAATATAGCATAGAGGAAATTATAATTTTAGCATCTCTCTGCAGTCTTAATTAAGACAGTTCTGATATAAAGCTGTGGTGTCTAATTACCAGAAAGCTGTCAGAAAGTAACTTTCAAAAAACCTGTGTCAAAAAAGAGTTGGGAAGACTGGAAATATTTATTGAGTTATAATTTTATGGTGCTGGTGGATTTTTTTCACATCTAACAGACAACATTACTACTAATTCCTGTCTCTCAATATTCCACCTGTGAGATAAATCCCAGTTCCAGCCCCTCCTCACCGAACAGCTCCTTTTTGTCCAGGCGACACTTGATAGGTTTTGCTCGAACAAACAGGGGAATGTTTCCTACCATTTTTTATCTTGTACATTCACAAAGTACTTGAAGTTTTCGATTTCAGCGTATTCCACATCACAAAGCCCACTTCTGGCTCAAAAGTGCATTTTTCCCTTCCAAGAGCAGCAGAAACTCTGCAGTGCAAAACTCCCAGTTAACCTGCAGCAGATCAGGAATCCTCTTGGAGATGCATTCCTGGCTCCTGGGGTTTTGTCCCGAAAAAGGCTCGTATTTAACACAAAATCTGCTCTTTTCATGGCAAGAACTGGGCAGAGGCTGTGCTGGCTCAGGAAGCTCAGCCAGGTGTGGTGACCTCTCCTTCGCCCAGGGACCAGCACTGAGCCCAGGGCTTTGGTTTTGTTCCCAGCTGAAAGTCCCTTTGCTGAGATTTGCATCAGGTGAAAAAAAAAAAAAAACCCAGAGAGGTAATATGATGAATGCTGACAGGTACATTTGCTACAATTGATTAAACACTTTTGCCATCCTTAGGATTTTCTTTCCCCGCCTGGTGCCTTGCAGAGAGAGAGGTGTGAGTGACTTTGTCACTGACATTAAACACTTGTATGTACTTGGAGCTGCAAAATGTTATCCCCAGAGTTTGTTTACTCGATCTGTATTTCCAATCAGTGCAGAAGGTTTACTAAAGCAGTTCATTACTGATTTATTTATGATGTATTTAGATAGCAAATATGGTTCTGTCAGCAGTTGCTGGCTAAACAGTGTTGACAGACATTAATAGCATATGGTATAGGAATGGAATTATGATCTTTAAGAGTCTTTGTGTCTCAACATACATTTACAGTTTGCATCTTTTCTTAGGTAGAGAGACAGAGAACTTCCAAACAAGCAAACACTGTTTCTTTTTCTTTTTGTAACCTTTGGGGTTTGCTGGTGGTGACATTAAAATCTTCTGTGCCTGTTTAGCTGTTCAATTTAATGGAAGACAAATTCTCCCAAAGGTTTAATTTATTCTCACAAACTGAAATCACTGCATTCTCACCATGGGAAATGGCCTTAATTTTCCCAGCCTTCAGTATACATCAAGCATATAATTCATTTCTCCCCCCTCAATACTTCGCTCATTAGAAAACAAAGTTTTTGATATTTAAATGTTACATGGTTTAAGTTGAGAAACAGATTTCAGCCCCGTAAAGTGCATTTGCAGACATGATTGCCTCCCTGACAGCAATGGGTTTATGCAGGGTGGAACAGAAAAACACTTGAATTTTTGACCTTTAATTGTCTGCTTCCTCCAACACCAGCATTTTCACCAGTGTCAAGGAGAAAAGGCAAAAAATGAGGCTGCTCATAGAGGAAGGAAGAAAAGGCAGTGGTGAAACCACCTTGGGGCACTTGATGCTGGTGGAGGAGGCTGAATTGTGCTGGGAAGAAGATGAATTTCATATGAGAGGTTGTCTCTGAATCATGTGAGGATGAAGAAATAACATGGGAAATCATCTTATCCTTTTTTTTTTTTTTAGATTCATGATAACTGAGGGGATGAAGTGGGAATTCACTGTTTCATTTCCAAAGGAGTGGGCAACACTTTGTCTTCCACAAAATGGAATTAATGCTCCCAAAAAATCTTTGCTGTAATTAATTGGTTGAACTCAATGACCATGGATGTCTTTTCCACCCTAAATGATTTTGTGCTCTGTAGGTGCCCATCAGACAAAAAGAAACAGCACCAGGGAACAAGAGAGAGCCAAGAAAAACAAAACATTGAGCTAATTCTTCCTCTCCCTAAATCCTTTTGCTTCAGAAGAGTTAAACCAGTAAGAAATTCAGCTTCTTGTACATGGAAACGTTAATATATCCTTAACAACTGAAAAATGATTAGAAATTAAACCCTTCAGGGTCAGGCTTCTCTCCTCAGTGCGTGGAGCCCTACAGACCCCAAGGGTTGGTGGAATCAAGCTGCTCCTGACACTTTTGGCTGCTTTTCCTCCCAGTGAGTGTTTAAAGACTTGTTTGAAAGGGGCAGAGACTAAAACATGGTGAATTCTTAAATAATGGATTAAAAGCAGTTTCAGTCTTTCTGCAACTTCTTCCTTTAAACGTGTTTTCCTCTCTTTGTTTGCGCAACCCATTTCCAGTCGGTGTGAGGGAACTGACTGCACGGAAGGAGCAGTATAATAAAAATAAAAGGAAATAAAATAAAATTACAAAATTACAGAATTCAGATCCAGACCGGTCAAATTCCAGCTGTGCATTGGTGGAAACAGCAATTAGCCCATTTAGTAGGCAAGGAGAACTGGGAGTTGTTCAGGACAAACCTTGTGCAGGTATTGGCTCATTCTGTGGCAAGCTTTGCCTTCATTTAAATTTTAGATTGATAAACACATTAAAAATGCATTTTTTAAGGTGTTATTGCTGGTAGAAAGAGAAAGAAAACCAGGCCGAAATGCTTTGAAAGGGAAGTATTGTTTGGATTTGAACCTAGTGGATAAACTGAAAGTGTTTAGACAGTCTGTAATGAAGTGTTGTTGGCCTCTGGTCTGTAATAAATGCTTCAATTTTATAGCTCCAAATCAACTTTACCCAAAAAATCCTAAGGGACTTTCTCTACTTAGCAACTCAAGTAGGGCTTGGTGTCCACAGCCAGAGTATCCTCGTGTGCTGTCAAAAAGCTCTGCAGAGCTGCACTTCCACAGCTCCCGCTGATAAAAACAGCACAAGTCACAAGTTTTGCTTTCACATTATCAGCAGTACAAAACCTGTGCTGGATAAGGTGCACGAGATTTTTGTCATGAAAAATCAGATTCTTGGTAGCAAATGGATTTTCCTGGTTTGAATCCAAGCCTCAATAAAATTATTGGGTGGGTTTCTGTTCAGGAAGTCGAGTTGGTGTGTGAGCCTTTTAATACAACACTGTGCACTTCCCCCTCTATTTCTTATTTCAATTATTGCTCCGGAGGTCTGTTTAAAATCTGAGTGCAGATCCTGTGCCACATTCCCACGGAATGAACACAGTTGGAACATGGATGGAAAGGCAATGTCCAGAATTCCCTGAAATGTTCCTCATCCCAGCCTCTCCCTGCACCTCTCAGAAAGCAGACTGGCCTTTCTCTCTAATTCTCTCCTGCTCTGCTCATCCTCCTGATTCCCAGGAGAATTTTGAGGGAAAACCTTTCAGGTTCCTGTGTTGCTGTGGAGGTTAAAGCCCTGCTCACGTCGAAGGGAACCCTCTCAGAGCCAGCTCTGCTCTGCACTGCTTTGATTGATTTATTTCCTGCTGCTCGTACTTTCACTGATCACTTTCTTATTGCTTTCCCACTTCCATCCATTTCAGCTTTTCCTCCTTTTCCAGCCATCCCTTACGCCTCCCGTGCCACCTGCTCCCACCTGATGGATTGGCTGCTCCAAGAGTTGATCCTGACCTGGCATGGGCCCTTCCCCAGGAAATAAATGATGCCACACAGACAGAAAATGATGCTCTAATAAACACCCAGGCCCATTTGCTCCTCTGCCCACGTGCAGACTTCCAGGGATGATGTCCCAGTTGAATGTTGATGAAATGGAGGAGGGAGAAATTAAAACAAAAATGGAGAATTTTGCTTTTTGTGTGAATTAAATCACTTGAAAATTCTGCACTTACCCTTGGGATTACTAGAACAATAAAAAAATCTATTTTAATTCTGTAAACAATTTTAAATAGCCCTTTTTTAAATGGCTTTTTTAAATATTTGGACTTGCCTGCAGCAGCAATTCATGCTTGAAGGTCAATATTCTGAATAATTTGGTAGAGGTCAGATGCCCTCTGTTGCTTTTCCTTCCAAGTCTGAGAGGCCCCAGAAAAAAAAAAAAAGTGGAGCAGTTCATAAAGTTTTGTATAAAGTTTTGTTCCGCTGTTGTAGAGCTGGCTTGTAGAGAGTTGGGTCATAGTTAATCCATCCTTTCAGCCCTTTCAGGACCTCAGTCTGGATTTTTGATCACTGGAGTGTTTTGTGACCTCCTGCAGGTCTCAGATCCACTTCTGCTGGAAATAATAAATGGCTTTTTTGTACCCTCTGAGGTCCCTCTCTTCAGCAGGGGTGACATCATGGTACCTGTGCTGCAGAAGTTGTTCCTGCCAGTAATGACCTCTCTGATTACTGGAGTTTTTGCCCATAACTCAGGGTTGTTATTTCTTGCTGAGATTCAGGAAAAGCTGAGCCTGTGCAGCTGCAGCCTCCTGTTGTTGCTGCCTCTTTTTTCATACTCTGTCCCGTGTGATAAATGTCAGATATCACTCAGGACAGGGCAGGAATGCAGACTGAGACTGGGGTGATTATGGTCTGTAAATGATCTGTGCACTGGCCCTGGCTCTCAACCCTTCCTTGGATCATTTGAGACACAATTTGAAGGAGCACAGCTTAATATTTTCATTTCAATGATGTTTCTTTTTTTTTTTTTTCCCCTTGAAATTTCCGTTATTTTATGAATCTTGATAGATACTTGGACATTGTGTTTATTTTCCATATCAGTTGGAAGTTTTTCATTTTGACGTGGATTGATTTGTTTTGCACAAGTTTCTCTGCAGAACGGAGCCAACAGTACTAATTTTACTACTGAAAATTATTAGAATTCTTACAATTAAAAGGTCTTTACATCTGCAAGGAAACTGTGGGGCTGCATCTGAGATTGGGTGGAAAGAGAGAGGAAAGTGCTGGAGTGAATGAAAACAGGGGACGGAAGAATTTTATTCCTTGTTGGTAAAAGATTTTGGCGGGGCAGTGCTGGTGTTGGAGGCAGTAAATAACAAAAGAACAAATAAATAAATCAAATCAATAAATAATGAAATAACAGAGGTAATACTAAACATGCAGTGTGTTTACATTGGTAATCAAGAGAGTGATAGGAGCTGATTCCCCCTAATTTCAGGCAAAACTGGTTGCAAGTTCATGCTCCCAGAGCCACCTGAGGTTGTGCCTCTCACAGAGAATATTTCAGGCAGGACCTTAAAAGTTTTTCCATTTTGAAAGGGATTTCAAAGGCTCACAGGCTGATTCTTCTCCCAGTTGCTGCAGCCTTGGCTCTGTTGGCTGCAACGAGACAGGAGAAGCAGGATCAGACCCTCTGTGTGCCCCTTCCCTGGCAGAGAAATACCCAAATATTGTGGAGGTGAACGGAAATCGTCCATATTTTATGTTAAATGCTCTTTTGGATGGCTTGTTTAGGTGTCCCTCCTTCTGCAAAGGTGTTGTGCCTGCACGTCTGAAGGAGATGTTTTGACCTTTCTCATCTCTGGCTGGTGTTGCAAAGATGGAGTGATGTAGAACAGAGATTTTGTGACAGAGTAATAATAAGAAAGAATCTGACTGCCAGTTGTTCATTACTGGATCTCTTTTAAATGCCAGAACCTTCTATGTTTGCCTTCAAACAACACTGAGCACCTAAATCACCACAGTAAACAGATATAGAAAGAGACAGAAAGGTTAAAAGTGTACTCATAATCTCTTGCTTTTCCTCCTAAACATGTTTGATAGCAATATTGTTTCTTAAAAACAATATGACCTCATTTGTAAAGCAATATTCATGCTAAACTAGTCAGCTGTTAAATATCCCCAGCACTGTGCATTATGATGAAGCTAAACCAGAATTTCAATTATTTTCTGGACACATTTAAAATTATAATACTTTACTGTGTTAGTGTTATAGTTCATCCAAATTACTCACAAAGTATCATATCAATCTCTTGCAAGTGCTTATTGCTTACATCTCGGGGAAGTTGGTGGAAGGAAGATGCTGTCGGGGGTAATGACCTTCATGCTGCCTTAGTGCTCTGATGGTGATGTGGCTATAAGTGCAGGCAAGCCTAATGGTCAAAAGTCAATGTTTGCTGGCCATCATATCTGTCACCAAAGGAGCAGAGTGTTCATCTGGACCACCACGTGCAGCAGGACGTTTCTGGAAGGAAAATAAAGAGGGAAATCAGCCCCTCGATGATCGGTGTCTTCTTCCCGGCAAGGGAAAATTCACACTTCAGAATTATTTGCAGTTTTTTTATTGCCTGGAATGCGAGATCAAAACAAAGCAGGCAGATGAGGAAGATAGATTTCATTATACTCCCACTTTCTACTTATGTGCCTTATCTAAAGAGATGTTGAGAGAGAAATGAGCTGCAGCGTTTAACCAGCTCTGAGTAACCAGCGAGGATTTATGGGCATGACTGGCGAGTCTGGCTTAAAGCAGATCTTACTGGAGCTGCACTGGGACTGAGCATCCAACAGGAGAATCCAAAGGCCCACTGCTCTTTAGACAAAGGTTATAGTAGTGCACTTTTAAAACCATATTAATATTTTCTTTATTGCAAGGGGCTTGTCTTTTCTGCAGCATCTTCAGCTGGGCAGGAGTTCTGAGGTTTGATAAACCATGGGGGAAGTGCTGCTGGCTCAATCTCTGACCATCACTGAACCACCAAGCTGAGTGCTCAGGAAACTCTGGATTTTCTCTCATACTCACTGCTCTTACCCCAAAAGGGACAAATGTTCAGGAGCTCTCTTGGGTTAGGTCTAACTCCATGAGACTGAGTCCTCTGTTGGATTCAGCCAAGCTGCTCTGTTTTGAGTTGGACTGGCCAAGAAATAATCAGCCTTTTCACAACAGTAACCAAATAATTTGTCTCTCCCATCACACTATTGATCAGTTATTAACAGAAACAGCAATTTCCCAGCCTAAACACCCAAACCCAAGAGCGCGAAGGGCTGGTTCTGCAAGGGCTTTGCACTTTGAACACTGCACTGAAAAGGAGCAGGACTCTGTGGATCTGTTTTTAGAACAAACCTGGTGCTTTCAGGGCTGAATTCTCCCCTCTGCCCAGAAGCCTCTCCAGGGAAAGTGTTGCTTGTTGATCTCTCAGGGTTTATTTCGTGTCCTGTGTCCTCCTCCCTGTGCAGCACATGCTCCAAGCCAGGCCCAGCTCTTTGCAAGGAGAACGTGCTGTCCGTGAGATAAGCCACGGATTCAATAGGAACAAGCCAAAGATTTATTTTTTTTAGGATAACAAGCAAGTGTCCATAAACATAATCCTCATCTTCTTTCTATTTATAATTGTAGTTAATATAAATGTACTTCATTACTGGAGAGCAGTCTTCACGGCCATACAATAGCAAACAAATTCTTCAGAAGCGTCTTTAATTATTCATTTGGCTGCACTATATTTTATGCTACTTTTCATAAATGTTAATCTTTATTATTGCCCTACCAGGAAAAAAAAGAAAGGAGGAAAGAAATACCTGTTATTAAATGACCTATCAGGCTGACATGGATAAATGTTGGTAGCTATTTAATTGTTTCCCATCTGCAGTTTTATACAGTTTCTATCAAACTGAAGGGTAATTTTTTTAGTAGCTGCTTATTTTAAATGTACAAAACCCTTGTGTGTAATTCCATTAGCTGCCCTACAGCATTGCAATCTACAGTTTCCCTGAGGCTGTTGTGAAATATTGATGAAATCCTTGCTTTTGTGGCTTCCTCTGATACACTAAACATTTGTCTGATGTTAGTTGAACTTGAATGGATCTGTTCAGAGTTATATCAGTAGTGACTTCAAAGGCTGTAAGGCTGTTACAGTTTTTTTTACAAACTGAAGTTTCAAAGCCTTACCATGTGGTACTTTAAAAAAACAAAGTTCATATCAAATGAACCAAAGTGTTAGCAATACACTGGTAAGACTCATTACAATTTCAATTTCTATAGATATATAGGTTTTTTTTGTGATTCTGATTGGTAGCTCATGCCATTGAAAGAAATTTCCTTGGTAAACTTGATTGGTACTTAGGGCAACCTAGGATAATGAAAGAGGGAAAACATAATTTGAAACTTGGATTTTAAATGAAGTAATCTATAAATTTACAAAGCCACTCTGCTGTTTTCCACAGCAATAAATAGGACAAGAGAAAACAAAAGAAAGGCAAAGGGAGACAAAAGTTTCAGACTTCTCTTTTCATCAGCAAAGTGATTTGCACTGCTGCAATTAAAGTGACTAATGAGGAAAACATTTGCTGCTACTCTATCCCTTGAATTTTTCAGGCCATGCTGCATCTTGGAGAGCAGCGTTTGTGCCTGCACCAGGAATTGAGTGGAGCTCACATGGGCTGGGGGTGTGTGTCTGTCCCAAAACTGCCCCAAACCTCACCTGGGGATGTGTGGCTGTACCAAAACTGCCCCAAACCTCACCTGGGGATGTGTGGTTATCTCAAAACTGCCCCAAACCTTACCTGGGGATGTGTGGCTGTCCCAAAAGTGCCCCAGACCTCACCAGGGGGTGTGTGGCTGTCTGAAACCTGCCCCAAACCTCACCTGGGGATGTGTGGCTGTCCCAAAAGTGCCCCAAACCTCACCTGCTGAGGCCAGGACAGCAGTGTGGTGCGAGGGAGGGCAGCTGGAGTGGTTGGGGCAAGGGGGAGGTTGAGCTCTTTGCAGTCACGACATTCTTTAGGAGCATTTTAGTTAGAAATACAACCTGGGGATCACCAAACACCATCAGCTGGTTATAAAAATGGCATTGTTAGTTCCAGGAGTTTGTAGAAAATAGCGAATATTTTTAACGAGAGGCAAATGATTCACTGACACTCAGAGCCCTCGTGTGAGGAGCTGGAACCCCTGGCTCCAAATGATGCTGGAATCCTTTTCTGCAGCAGCCAGGACCTGGCATGGAATGGATTCAGACTGACTGGATCCAGAGCATAGCAAGGATGGCTGGAGCTGCTTTTTATTCAATAACTGCCTATGCAAACAACGTTATTCTTAAGGAAAATTATTCAAGAAAAACCTCCACAATAATTCCTCCTCTCCTCTGCGCTCAGCTCAGCAGCTCACACCAGCTCACCTCTCTTTTTGCTTGGTTTTTTTCCTGCTTTATTATTGTTTTTGAGTTTATGGGTCACTCAAAAGCAGTTCCCTCCAGCCACTGATCATTTGGCTCATAACTGTGCAGGATGAAGCAAAAAGGACATAATCTGTTCTGGTTTTGCTGCTAAGGGCCCACTGAAACTCGGGGGTATTTTGCCTTCTTAACCAGTAGGAAATTGGATATTTAATAGAAAACTTTATAATACAACTCTAATTAAAGTACAACAAAATGAAAGCCCCAAATTGCTTCATTTCAGCATCGTGTATAAATAATAGTTATGGCTTCATGGAATTGCCTTTGTGTGTTAGAATTCAGTCAGTGTGGAAGCCACTCTTTCCCTTCCTCCTGCAGAAGCTGCTCCTGTCCTCCTGCACTGGATGGTGGTGGGTGTTCCTTCTCCTACTCTGCAAGAGGCAGGAATTCATGCCTCGATATCAGCTGCTGTAACTACTTGAAAAATACATTTCTAGGGGGAAAAAAGCCTCAAAGGAATATTGGGAAAAACCCCTTCTTTGAGTTGTTTTGGATGCAAAGTTCATCACCATGGTGGTGATTCCACACTGAGCCGCTGCAAACTGAGTGTGGGTGTGATGGTAAATAGTAACAGCAACAAAAGCTGCAAAAAATTATCCAAAATAATGAGCTGACCTCCCAGCAAAGAGGCAACTGAGCATCTTCAGCCTTTTCTGAGAGTGTCCAAAACCTTCCTCAGGCTGCACCTGGCTTTGGAACTACAGCTCAATGCCAGGACCTCCAGGACAGGTGACAGAGATGTCCCTTTGTCCCTTCCATCCATCATCCAGAGCTAAGTGCTCTCTGTGATTCAGGAACCTTTCCCTCTGTTTTCTTTCCATCTTGGAGAAATTCACAGGAAGTTATTTATTTCCGTGGTACAGAAATTTTGAACATAGCCTTAAAACCTCTGAAATTCTACAATTCACTCCTTCACAACAAATTTCATATTGTGAGAGTTCTTTCATGGAATTCCGTTGCTTTTCTAGAGTGCTCTATCGGTTTTAATCCCATTAAATTCCAAAATGTCTTTGATAAAGGATTATGCAATGGAGTAGGGAACTATTTTTCCCCCAGCTGCCAATTTCTCTCTTCAGTTGATTTTCAGACTGGGATGAAACTGCAGCTCTGAACTCCTACAAAGAGCCAGGTTAAGATTTGTCTGTGGGTGCTTAATGCAGTTCGACATCTTGGAGAAGGAGGAATGAGAAGTGGTCACTATCCATTATCTGCTGGGAACCTTTCAGGGAAAGAAACAGCTTCTGCCAAACACAAAAAGATGTTTGAGCTGAAGCCAGACAAGTAGGGAACAAGCTCACCTTCTAGCACTGTGAGATTGCTTTCCTGATGATGTTGTTTCAAGGAAAACCGGAATATGTACGGCTGAAGAAGTGCAGGTGGTGCCATGGGTTTTACACAGATTAGCAGAGTTGTTCTGGACAATGATTCACTGTCCCTTCTCTTGGCAGAAAATAAATTTTCCAGTCTTGGAAAGAAATATGTATATATATATGTATTTTAATCAATGTTTCTCTACATGGAAAAAGAGCAAATTTGAGTGAAAATAGTTCAAATTTCACTCAAGTGAAAATCCTATCCGCTGGTGGAAAAGTTCCCAGTCAGAATGAACACTTTTGGCAAAAAGCTGTGTGGACACTCCACAAATCGGGTCAGGAGTGATGGGTAATGTGGTGCCACTCCCAGGTTAGTCCTGGTGTCAGTGCTGGATTCACCCCCTGGGAGCCTCCTTGGTGCTGTCTGCAGGGAAAGGTCCCAGCTCCAAGGGCATGGGGGTGGTTTCAGACCCAGATTTTGCAGGTGTATTAACTGGACCTGGTTTATTTTAGCTCCTCTGTGGAAATATTCCAGAAATAGCTAAGAAAATGTCCTCACTGGAGAAGAAAGAACTGGCTGTTTATTGCAGCTCTCATCCCAGAGAAGCAGGTTTCTGAGGTTGCCATGAATCCAATCACAAAGACACAGAGGGGAATTAAGAAACCAAATAATTTGGAATTATATTTGTGATTATTATGCATATAATAATATTATCCTTACTGATGTCATGATTTTGCCCTACTCCGTCTTGAGATCAATCAGCACTAAACTAAAGACTGCATTTCCATTTAGGAAGCCCAAAATTGCTTCCATTCAATGCTTTGAAGCTCCTGAGTTTTGTCAGTTCTTAATGATAGTGACATTTCAGTCTCCCACTCTTTCAGGACTGCACTTTTCCCATCCTACATCTGCCTGGGCCTGTTTAATTTCGGTGGGGAAAATTTCCATCTCGGAAAGGGAGGAAGCATTCATCCACTTACTGAGTTTGGATTTCTTTCATGCTATTTTCTTCCCTGTAACACAGTTACACATGAGGATCTCAGAGGTTTGGAATGTCAGAATAAGCCTGGGGGAGAACTGGTGGGAAGAGAACAGGTCACTCAACAATTTATTACATGGTCATCAGTGTGACGTGCAAAATTTATGCTACTTATTACAGACTCTGCATTTAAAGCATGTGGGTGTACAGATATAAGACACTCTTTACTTCTAAAATAAATAATGCAAAGTCCACTTAAATTAATGTTATTCTGTTAACCAGCTACATCCCTTCATGTCCAATGAAATCTTACTAAAAAGCCCTGTTGGAAGAACACGAGCAACTCTTGTACTCGAGGTTGTCTCGTAGAACCGGTCTCCACTGTCCCTAAAATGCCCACAGCAATTTAAATCATTTACATAAACAGAAATGCTTTTACAGGGAGGATACTGAAATGTGTTTTTAAAGCTGCCCAAACCTCTAAACCATTAAAACAGATGTGACTGATGGCTTTGTGAAATTTTGATGGTGCTTTCTGGCAAGTTAGGATCACAGAATCACAGAATA
>VYZR01056981.1:32235-69353 GCA_013400675.1 Oxylabes madagascariensis
ATGTTTTCTTTTTTTTTTTTTTTTCCCAACAGGAAATTATTCAACTGCCTTTAGACTTTGTAAGACAGCTCTGTTTGAAAATCCAGCCTGAGAGGCCAGGTAAGTGCCAGGGATGGGATCAGAAAGGGGCTTCCTCAAGCTGTAAAGCATTTTTCTTTCTTCTAAAGTAAAAAAAGCATCACATTACAGAATATAAGGAAGCTTTTTTTAATATTTAGGCAATGATAAGTTGAAAATTCGTTGTGGAAAAAAAGAGTTGTGTTCTGGAATTAAAAGTAGTATGTGATAGCTCTAAAATGGGCAAAGAGATTGGCCCTTGTTGGTGTCTTATGTTTCCCAATGTTCTTGAGAATGGCCAGAAGTTCCTGCTTTAGCAAAACTCCTTGAAGGTACATGCAGTGTTAAATCAAAGTACTGTAGTCAAGTGCTTTTGATCCAGGAAAAAAAAGGAATTAATTTACATATAGTGAGCACAGGACAGTCCATTATTGATTTCTCACCTGTTTGAGAAGCAGTTCTACAGTGCCAGGATCCAGTGAGGAAAGTTAATAGGGTTTAATTAAAGTTAGAAAATCAGTGATACTCTGGTGGAAATAAATGAGAGAATTTAGTTTTATTTCTCAAAGTTAAACTTGGTGTGTCCACAGCTGCTGAGGATTGAAATGTAGTTGTGGGGAAGCATCCAGGTGCTTCACAACAGTGAATCTCACTTTCCATTTTTAACAGGATTTTTTTTAAACCTCAAGAATTTTTTTCCAATGTTACCCTTCACATAAGCCTGTGTAACATGTAAAAGAGCTTCTCTAATACTTCAGATTTCTGTGCCTTTCTGATTTGGCAAGTGGCTTTCAGCTGTGAAGGTGTGAAGGATGTACTTTTGCTTAAATTTAGAAAAAGAAAACAAACCTCAACATTTTGTTGGAGACAGAAGGTTTCTTGCTCATCCTGGTGAAGCAGTATGGCACGACAGGCTGGTGCCTGAGGCTTTGGTTTCTCAGATTTCTGTTTTCTGTTGCAATATATTTTTCAGAGTGCTCATTTTTCTTAGCAGTGGAAACTGTAACAGGAAGGTGTGTCCTGCGTGTCTGTTCAGTAACAGGTACCTGGAAATCTGGGGGTGTGTGAACATTGAACTCCAATCTCACAGACCTTTCTGTGTCCCAGAGGATGCGTGTGGACAGAGGTTATTCAAAGGATTTTTATGCAGAATGCCTCTTAAGTTTATAATATTCCTGGCAGTTTTCAGATCCTTTTGACTCAGCTGAGGGATGGTAGGTCATGCATAGTAAGCAAAGGGAGATCACATCTTTAAATAAATACATTAATGAGTCACTTTACCTGTTGTTGGTCAATCCATTTCCTTGCTGTGTCAGGCCTCCCCTTTCTTGGGCTGAGCTGGGAGCTTGCCATGAACAGCAGCTCTTGGGACACTCCGAGTGTCTGGAACAGTTTTGAAGAAACTGAAACCAGGAGTTGATAATGGGGAGGGCGACTTTGTGCAAGAACATAATCGGCTAAAGCCGATAAACCGTGTGTCCTGTTCCCACGCCCCACCTGGTGAGCGGGAGGGCTCCGGAGCGAGCAAACAGCCCCGAGCTGATCTCCTGTCGCTGCTGTTTGTCCCCAGAGTGCCGCTGTGACAAGGACATGGACACGCTGAGCGGGTACGCGATGTTCCTCCCCAACCTGACGCGGCTGCAGAGCTTCCGCTTCGCCGAGCACCGGCCCATCCTCTGCATCGAGATCAAGGTGTGCGGGGGGCAGAGCCGCAGGGGAAGGGGCCCGTTCGCATTCTGAACTACACCCTGGCCCCAGCAGTTTCCAGGAATGCAGCAGTGGGGGAAGGCAGAGCTCACTGCTTTCACTGTGACCCTTGGGAGGAAACAGCCCCTCCCTCTTCCAATTCCCAATCTTTTGAAACCTGGGAAATTCCCAGGTGTTACTGCGCTTTTCTGTAGGCCACAGCAGTTTTGAGTGTCTTTATTTTTTAAAATAATAGGGAATAATTCAGCTTTTATGTGCTGGAATTTTTTATAATTTTTAAAAATTTTCCTTTAACTGGAAAGATTTGCATATTGTGTGCCTTTGTATTTCTGTAGAGAGAGACATTTGTATTTACGATCTTCTTTTGTTTGTTTTAGCCAAAGTGTGGCTTCATTCCTTTTTCCAGCCATGTTTCACAGGAGATAAAGCACAAGGTGTGTCGTTACTGTATGCATCAGCATCTAAAGGTAATTATTAAGTCACTCTGCTTTCCTTTGGCAGTGCTGTGCTTTATTTGCTTTTCCAGGCTTGCTTTCCTGTTGAAACTTGCTCAAATCTCCGATATGACTAAAGCTGGTAGGAGGATACACAGCTGAGTCGCTGGGTGTGAATTTGTTTAGTGAGAGATGGAACATTTTCTGTGGGAAGCTGGAAGCAAACAAATACAATATCAGCCTTTGGGGACTGTGAGTGCTGTGATTGGGTCAGCTCTGATGTGGGCCTTCCTTCCCAGATCAGCTCACCAAGTGCATTCTGTGACTTACAACAAACAGCCCGGAACAGGCACAGCATTCATGGACTTGTGTCTGCTGTGGCTCTGGAATGGTGTGACTGTGGCTCCCTGGGATTTAATGAGGCCTTATTCCCGTGTGAAAGCAGTTTGAGTGACTTTAGTTAAAAATGACTGGGAACACCCATGGTGGTCATGAATTTTGTGTTCAAAGTGGTCTGAAGGCAGGATGTCAGTGCCACACAGCTGGCTGTTACAATGTTCCAGGTGGAGCGGGTAACAGCAGTGCTCTGGGTTTTCCACAGGTAGCCAATGGAAAATGGAAGCGACCAAGTAAATATTGCCCATTGGATCTCTTCTCAGGGTAAGGATTCTGTGTTTCTGCAACCCCCCCCCTCAAAAAAACGCACAACAAACCAAAACAAAAACAAACAAACCACAAACAAACAAAACCCCACAAAAACAAAAAAAAAACCCAAACAAACAAACAAAAAAACCTTGGCATTACAGATTTCTTGCTTGGGTTACTTTGCCTTTCATTGAGGTATTATGATCAAAGCTGGCTTGTCTGGACCTTTGCAGTGATTACATCTGGTGCTATCTCCCCCTTTACACCTATCTCAGCAATCAGAGCTGCCTTTTGCAGCGTAACATTGCACCCAAGAGCTGTTCAGTGTACTCAGATCTGAAGTTCACTTTGCAATGACCTCAGTGTGAGTAATGTGCTCAGTGCGTGTGCTTACACCAGGTGTGAACATCCCAAGGCTGTGATAAAACATTCTTGGCTTTATTTTGTTTTCCCTAGAAATAAACGAAGAATGCACTTTGCTTTGAAGAGCTTATTACAAGAGGCACAGAACAACTTGAAAATATTTAAGGTAAACAGTTAAATCTCTGCTTGCTTTCTTTGCCTTGGATTTTCAATGATTTGACTTGAGCATCTAAACAGTCAAGATCTTCCTTCAAACTGCCTAATCAGACCATCACTGTTGGACTCCATCAAGAGAAGGAAATGGGAAAGTTCTTAGTTACATTTGAGGTGAGGACAGGGAAATAATCATTTCCCAGAATTCACAGACTCAGCATATCCTGAGTTAGAAGGACCCATGGGGATTGTCAAAGTCCAAGTCCTGGCCCTGCACAGGACACCCCAACAACCCCACCCTGTGGCTGAGAGCGTTTTCCAAATGCTCCTGAAGCTCTGGCAGACTCGGGGCCGTGACCATTCCCTGGGGAATGAATTAGTGGGAAAGAATCACTGAGGAACAATTAATAGGAAAGGACTCATATGGTGACCAAAGTTTTAAAACTTTGTGCTACTTCAGTAAGAAGAAAATGGAGAACTTGGCACGTTGCTGCAAATACTTCATTTTAGATTCCTGTTAGAGCACTGACACAGGCCCAAGGCACAGCAGGCCTCACTGAGGAAGGAAAAAGTGGCATTCCATGACACTCAGGTAGGAAAAACATGAAGCAGTAACTGATGATTTGTGAAGATCTTCAGATTAATTCTAGGAAACAAGATTCTTTCAATTTATTTCCAACATTATATCAACTATTTGAATTACTTAAACTTTTATCAGCTGCCCTCTTTTTGTACTAGTACAGGTAGCTATCACACCTGTCCCCTTTCACAGCCTTCCCTTTGCAAATCTGGGCTGGTAAAAGAAGGGTATTTCACACGGTGCTCTTTCACTCCTGATGTTTTTCAGAAAGAAGTGATAGGAAAATGTGCCAAGTATCATTCACCTGTATTGTTCTGATTCCTTACAGGTCATTAAATTGGGAAAGTAGCACTTGGTTTAAACGGTGGTTTTGGTTTTCATTCAGAACCTGCAGGTTCTGATTAGACTTAAGAGGACAAATCTTTAAGAGATTGGGCATGTTGTGTGTCTGTATGCAGATTGTTAAGGTAATAACACTTTTCTGTGCTTGAAATATTAAACCTGATGCTCTGAGCAGCTCAGTATGAATAACTTGACTTCCTGCTGTGCCTAAAGGCTTCTTTTTCTCCTTGTTGCAGAATGGGGAACTAATTTATGGCTGTAAGGATGACCAGGACTGTGTCTCTGACTGGAACGAACTTGCTCGTCACTTAAAACCTTTCTTTTTCCCTTCCAATGGGCTGGTCAGTGGCCCCCACTGCACAAGGACAATTGTAAAGGAATTAATTCACGTGATAACCATGGCGCTGTTGAGTAGCACCGACACCTGCAGGGCAGGTGACATGAAGACAGTTCCCATTTCACAAGGAAGAAGCTACTGTGAAGCAAGTGCTTTTAATAAGGAGCTAGTAAGAAATGGTAAGGGATGGTATTATAAAAACTGTCCATTATTTGGTGTTCATGGAATCCCAGAATGGTGTGGGTTGGAAGGGATCTTAACAGGCCCCCGAGTCCAGGAACACTTTCTACCAGAGCAGGTTTCCCAGAGCCCTGTCTGATGTAACAATTCAGATCTTTGTCTCTTGGTTATAAATGCTAATATGAGAATGGAAACAGGGGGATTCTGGCGGCATTTAAAAAGTGTTCTGAGCTGTGTACCTGTTAAGATAATGTGATGTTGTAGTGAGCACTTACAGCACTGTATCTAATGATGGGGTACAAATAAATTCAGGAGGTGGCAGAGAAAAAATGGAAGAAAATAGCAGTTTGAGCTGATAACAATCATAGGTATTCCAGATGAGTGGAATTTTGTGTTGTATGTGATGAAGTTGGGCTGCTTTGGTTGGTTTATATTGCAATACATGTACTTTGCTCCTCGTGTCAGCCCTCACCAGGGCACAACTCATGTTCTTTCCTTCAGCTGCTCTTCTCCTGGTAAGGAGAGGTCTGAATACCAGAGGGAAGAGGAATGGGAAATGAGAGTTGGAAAACTGTAAATGATGTTAATTCCTCAGTACATAAGTTCTGTAAAGTTCTAATTATTCAGGATGCTGCCAGTTCTCATAATTACACAAACAGCACATTTCTTGCTCTGCTTTTGAGGAAGACCTTTTTCACTGCCCATGGTTTGTTGTAGTGCTGGAGAAAGAGCTGTCTTAGAGAAATTACAGCAAATACAATTCTTGATACTGTATAAAAAAGACCCCACAGCTGAAATGCTAAGTTACTTTCTGTCAGCAGTTGATACTGTTCAAAGTGAATTTGTGGTGGCTTCAAACTCATATAAGCAGTTTCTCTAGTGAACTCAAAATGAGTAGATTGCAGTGGATGTGGGTGTGTTTGGGTGTTTGTTTTTTTAGGTAGTTTGTAGAGTTGAATACCAGGTGTTTTATTCTGCAGTCCAAGGTGAGCTGTTTAATTGTGCAGGTCAATACCTGCACCTTGCAGTTTTGTTTGGAAGCTGAAGTGTTTTGAGGTCTCCACCTTACCTGTGACTGGACTAAAAGTATTTGGACTCTTAAACAAGCACACGTAGTGGCAAATTGAAGCTAAGACCTGTGTCTGCCTTATTTTAAAATGCATTTTCTTCTAGGTAAACATAAATTGGAAGGCTCTGGTTTACCGAGGGGTTGTCTCCTTTATAAAACCCTTCAGGCTCAGATGCTTGACATGCTGGATATTGAAGGACTCTATCCTTTGTACAGTAGAGTTGAACAGTACTTGGAAGAATTTCCTGAAGAGAGGTAAGACTTGATGGCTTTTCTTTCCAGTCCTGAGTGACCAGGCCTACAGGCAGCATTGGCTTTGTGCACACACTCTGTTATGTTGTACAACCTTCCTTCATGGCACTGCATATTCTGAATTTCTAACTGAACTTCCAGCTGATGTTGGGCACTTCGGCCTGAATTTTAAAGTAATGATTATGGAATGTTCACAACAGGCTAAGAGAGGAAAACACTCTCTTAGTACTGGTTATTGTGTATTTGCAGAAAGGTACAGTGAAATGGGTGGTTTCTCCTGTCCCCAGTACCTGCAGAGCTGGGAATGTCTGCAGGGATAATGATGTTCTGCTATGATGAATGCAAGCTGGTGTGGTTTTTTCCTCAAATAAGGCTTATTAGTGTAATAATAATTGCTCCAGGCAGCCTTCAGCGGGGTGCTGTTCCTCTCCTCTGCTCACACGAGGGCACTCTGGCTTCACTCAGGAGCTGCTGCTGCTTGTGCAGTTACACAGGAAACAGAGCACTGGAAAATGTGTTCTTTGATCTGTGGGGGGTTTGTGTGGGACAAACCCCCCTGGGAGGGTTCAGCTCCTCAGCAGGGGCTCAGCTGTTCAAAGGGGGAAGGAAGGAGCCCAGGACACCCCCATTAGCACATGGTGTTGGAGCAGGCCTGTCAGATACGCCTTTGCCCCTAGTTTATACTTTTTATGTACAAAATAATATACATATAAAAATAAGTATCAATGTATTATGATATATTTCTTATATATGTATCTTCAGCAAGGCTTCTGGAGCTCCTGCAGACTGCTACAAATTTGAAAAGTACCAGTTTTTTTGCAAAACCCCCATAATTTTGCAGTGATACAGAGATGGCAGTGGATTAAGAGTGATTCATGTTTATAAAACCCCACACAACTCAGATCCTAAGCAGCAGCAAATCTCGAGTGATCTGAGAATAACAGGGACTGTTGTGATGGTGCTTGGCAGTGGGTTAATACTTGGACATGTTTATCAGTGTTATTGTGGGTTGTTCTAATCTGAGTGTCTGGGCTGCTGAGGAAAGATCACACTGAAAACCAGCACATCATTTTGGC
Source organism: Oxylabes madagascariensis (assembly GCA_013400675.1). NCBI lineage: Eukaryota > Metazoa > Chordata > Aves > Passeriformes > Timaliidae > Oxylabes > Oxylabes madagascariensis. The sequence goes on from VYZR01056981.1 coordinate 39,431, forward strand.
TGTCTGTAAATCTTCTTTTAACATTTATTTAGAAGTACATTACAGATAGATGGACCTTACAATGAAGCGTTTTACGAGAAGCTGCTGGACCTTTCCCTGGAAGATGACGGGACAGTGGCGTTTGCATTAACAAAGGTACTCTCACTTCTTGAGGCTGTTTGGTCTGTCGGTGTTAATTAACCTCTGTCTCACTGAAAGGGCTGGATAATGGCTGGAGGCAGCACTGCTGCCTTCTCGGGGTCTCTACAGTTAAAAGTTCTTCATAGTGTCAGGGTGCATCTTTAGAGCAGAAGCAGTTAAAAAACAAGCTTGTAGCACCAGTTCCTGAGAGAAAAATAAAACTGTTTATTTACTTTCTAGATGAGGAAGCTGGTGCTGTTTGGCCTTTAGGAAATGTGATCTGTAGGAAATGAGCATGATTCCTAGACAGGATGCTGCAAAAGCACCTGCTCCTGCCAACCTTCTGTTGCAGAGAGAATTTCCAGCTCTTAAAGTGCCAACACACCAATATAGGGAGTGCAGTGCTGCTTTTCCTAAGGAGCAGGATGCTTTTCTCAGGTGAACACCAATCCAAGAGAAATGTGTGTTATTTTCTCTTGTACAGGTGCAGCAGTACAGAATAGCTATGACTGCTAAAGACTGCTCCATCATGATTGCCCTTTCCCCCTGCCTGCAAGATGAATGGTAAGAGCTGCTTGTACCTGCTTTGGAATGGCTCCAGTTGTTTAGAAATTGGGATGTTTGTACAGTTCAGGCAATTCAATCACTTAAAAAAAGTGTGTCCAAATATTTGGCTGTGAGCTTTTTAGTATAGTTCTGATTTAAGACATTTCTGACCAATGTCTCTTTCTGTAAAGTTTTAAATTGATCAAAAGGATCAAAGTTTTATATTTATTCCCTTCTTAAACTTTGAATTGACTGTTCATAGTCGTTCCTGGATGGTTTTAACTAGGTACAATTTTTCTGCCTTGGTGTTCTCATAGGAGAGATTTTTCAAGCTGAGTTGCCTTTAGTGGCCTAGTTAGAATACATCCAAGGCAATAATCAAGAGGTGACAGCTTTGGCTGTCAGGCAGGAGGCTTTGCCACAATATTATCCCTTTTGGCTTGTGTCAGCAGTGCTAAGCTGTTCTTCTGCAGGGGGCTTTGATTCACTGGAACCCTTTTATTTTTAGAAAATGCTGTTTTCTGCATTTGTCCTGCAGTTCTCCAGTGAAGTGTTAGTGATGGACATGATCTGTGCAATGGCTGACTTCAGAACTCCTCCATCCCTTAGCATGCTTGAACAGCTAATAAACACTACATTTTTTATTACCTTGAACCTAAGCAGGAGTTACAGTCCCTTCTCTGCTTTTGCTGGTTAATAAGGCTCTTGCTTTGTATGCATTACCTAGAAACAGCTTAGATTTACTAAATACAGCAAGTGAGAGTAATGTTTGACTTCAGCTGTGTGGAAGCTGAAAGGAAAATGAAAGGAAGAGGTGCCAGCAAGGTCCCATCAGGAATGGTAAAGCTGGAGCTAGAATTTCCTAAGTGCTACATTAGCTGCAGTTTATTTTCTTGGGCTCCCACAGAAGTTCTAAGATAAACATTAGAATCACTTCTGTAAAGGGACACATAAATTAAAAATACTGGTTGCAGTGACTCAGATGTGCAATGTGGTTTTATTTTCCAGCTCTGAGCAAAGACCTGTGGTACTGACATCCAAATCCAGATTCACTTTCTCTGTTTCTGTGCTGGACCTGGACCTGAAGCCCTATGAAAGCATCCCCCACCAGTACAAACTCGATGGTGAAATAGTCAACTATTACCTGAAGAATGTACAGGCCAAAGATGACCCAGTTATGTCCAACCTCTTCAAGGAGAATGAAGACTGCACATTAGTTCTCCATAAAGTGTAACCATTCCGTTAAGGTTGTTTTTAATCAAACACATGAGAAAGCGAAAGATTATTGGAATACAGTTATGGTGATTTTTTTTCTTTTCTTTTGTGTTCAGTGCATTTTTCAGCTGTGAATGTTTTTGCTTTATGAAATGATTTCTAATGGGTAATGCCTTCTCAGAGACCTGGGATAGCACTAAGCCACACATTTGCTAGATAACCTTAATGAATGTATTTAATGTGACAGAACAGGTAATGTGCCATACCTTGGAACTAGAGGACATATCAAATTAATACAAAAAGGTGTCTACTTCTTTAGAATCGAAAGAGCACAGAATTAAAGGTTTCCTGAAGTATTGCACTAACATATAAAGCCTAATTACTAACAAGAGAATTGCCTTGGAGCCTGTGCTTTGAGTCTCCCTCATCCCCACTAAAAGAGGGACTGCTCTGGCAAAACCTATACAACACTTTAGCATTAATCCACTGAAAATACAGCCCTCAGTGGCTGATCTGTGGAACTGCCCTGGCACTGCAGAACATTTAACTACTAATGCATGGACTAGGAACACCAGGCTGCCTCCAGAAGTTGTGTGATCACCTTGTATCTACCTAAAGCTTCTGAAACACAGTGCAAAGGGTTAAGGTAAGCAACCTTGAGTTTTACATGATAGTTGGGCTTAACTCACCTGCCATGCTGGTTTTTATTGTCTCTGTACTTTATATGCTGCTATTGGAGGTGAAACCACAGCTTCCTCTTGCCTAATCTAAATTGAGCTATAAGAATAATATGTTCTGAGTTTTACAGATCGTGTCAAATGTTGGCACTATTACACTGATGCCCCACACACTGCGTAGCATGAGCAGCTGCTTTCAGGCTCTTTTGCTTTAAATGACACAGGAAAAAGGTGACAGAATCCCATTTTCTTCCCTGCAGCTGCAGTGGGTCAGTCTCATGCCAGGGTGAGCACTTGTGTCAATGCTGCATATGAGCAGTGCTCTGTGCCGCTGAAGTAAAATCATCCTTGGGGAAGAGCCTGAGCTGGAACTGAAGGGTATGTCCAAACCTGAGGGTACGATGATAAAATCCACAGCTCCTTTTCCCTCAAGGATTACAACCCCTGAGTGGTGCAGAGATGAACACCTCTTACCTGGATACAGCCTGTGCTTACCAGTACTGGTGTTTAGGGTCATGTAGCTTAACTCCTAAAAACAGATTTATATTGGCACCTCAGTGTAACATTTGAATTGTTCCACTTTACCTGAAATTCAAAACTAGGACGTTCCTGTACCTTGGTACAACTGAAGAAGTGTGAAACACAGAGCCACCGCTGCCCCTGTGCCAGAGATGAGTGCTGGCATCCAGTGCCAGGGGCCCTTCAGGGGCAGGGCCTGAGATGCGAGACTGCAACAGTGCAATGACCTGGCAGCTGACAGAAGGAATAACCCCTTCTTCCCAAAAAACCTGGAGGGAGAGAGCTGCTTATAAATCCAGAAACCCTCCAGCTATTAGAAAGAGGAGGAAGAAAGGACCCTGCACAGCTGGGAAGTTTCCAGGTTTTTATGCTGTAACTTTACACACATTTCATGTGCACACAGCAGTGTCTGTGCTGAGCAAACAGTTTCGTTTTCAGGCAAGGAGGAGAGAGCTAAAGATGAACTGAATTAAAGGTTACACAAAACCAGCTCAACCAATTCCATGTCAGTGGAGAAGCAGGAATGAATTTTGCCTGTGTACTGGATTCCAAACTTGAGCCTGCCTTATCTAACAAAAGAGAGTTGCCATTCATCAAAACCCAATCTCTGGTGTTCAGCTGTCGAGTCTGGCAGAAACCAGGCTCTGGTCTGTCCATTTTTCCTGAGCTACCAGAACAGCGGGAGACCATTCCAGTGATCAAATAGTGGATTATTACATTTATGGGATTAGAAACACACTGTTGCTTTAGTTCAGATTTCTCCACCTCTTTCCCCAGTGCTGCATGGGCTGGGCAGTTGTGCTGCCAGGGGCTCCAGCAGCTCTGGCCTTGGAAAGGAGGGCTGTTCCCATGACATGAGAGCCCAGAGCTGGTGACTTTGGGCTCTTGGTTCCAGGGACTGTTACTGCCCACCTGAGAAGTACCTGACTTCCACTCACATCAGTTTGGTTGGGGTGCAGGGCTGGTGCAGAGCAGGAACTCCTGGACACACTACGAGCTCCCAGATGGGCTCATGGCACATCTGATGGACGAAAAGGGAGAGGCAAGAGATTGGTCTGATCTGTTTTGTTTCTTCAGGGATGAATGTGTGAAAGGTGGTGCTTTGGTAATGGGTTACCAGAATTTCCTCCTGGAAGTCAGAAATACAAAGGAAGTGCTGCAGTGGGCAGGAGGTGACTCGCTCACCTGTTCCCAGGGGTGTCATGGGCCTCTCTGGGTTAGATTAACGCTGTCTCAACACTCACATTGTGGAATAAAGTTACTTCATACCTTTGGGTTTTTTAGCATTGTATGTCTTTGAAATCTTCAGATTGTCTTCTTCCACCCTAATTTAATGAGAAAGCTGTTTAACTCTTTGTTCTAGGAGTCTCTTACTGTTCTCTTGTCATTTTAAAATCACTGTACTTTTACAGAGCTGTGAAATGAAATGGATTTTTATGGACTTGATTTTGACAGTGCATGATCTTTTAACAATTTCCAAGTATCCAGAAAATGTTAAGAAGATAAACCACTCTGGTACACTGATGATTCAGAAAGATAAATTTATAATGAAATCCCTCTGTACATGTAACTATTTTGTTTGACATTTTTGTATTTAAATGGCTGTATTTATTTTCATGTCATGACAATTTATATATAACGTGCCATAATTGTACAGATAGCATGTTTTATGAGTATGGTTTCTAAATGGAAAATAACTTAATGTTTATATTCAATAAAATTATAGACCGTGTAACACAATATCTTAATTAAAACTACTTTTGAAATTGCTACCTGGTGTAAGTACTGCTGGCATTCATTTTTCTGAGCCCAGCACGTTGATCAGGTGCTCGATAGCTGCCTCGATCCCAAAGAGCCAGAGCATGCTCCGGAAGCAGCCAGGGATGCTCTCCACACTCCTCATCCTCTGCTCCAGAACTGCAGGAGAAACAGAGCAGTGCTGGTTATTCTCCAGGAGCTGCAGCAGTGCTGCCTGCAGGCAGACAGGCTTTGTGAGCCCTTGCAGATCACACGGGGAGTGAGGTGTAGCTGAACTGGGGTGGGTTTGTCGGGTTGGGCTCTGGGAGATGGAGTTCCACGGCCAAAACCAGGGCCTGGCAGCTCAGAACAGGCCCTGAAGTGACTGAGGTTACCTTGCTCTGGTACTTTGGGCAGCAGGTCCAGGACAGGCATCGTGGTCCCTTCTTCATCAAGATGGATCTTCCAGACAATCATCAATTCAAACCTGTACCAGGTGCACAGGAAAGGCACTTCAGGTTAGCCATGTGCTGTCTTTGAGGCTCCTTCAAAGCACAAAGTGCAGCAGTTACGAGGCTCAACCTCATGCTCTGCAACAAAATTCACCTCACGTGATGCAAGGAACCATCTCTGGATTCAGGAACCAGGAACACAACAATCCAATGACAAGGAAAGGTTCTGGCTACATCCAGATTCGCACAGGGCAGTAAAAGTGAGAGGAAAGCAAAGGAGAGCACCGAGTGTCCCCTGGCTCTACCCCTCATGTAACATCTACCCTCAGGAGCAGCGGCTGAGAACAGGAAACTTGTTCAGAAGTGTTTGCATAAATGGGGATGTGCTGGGTTTGGAGTAAGGGCGACCCTGCTATTCATGGCCTATCAATGGCAGGTAGACATCTGTCCAAGGCCTCCATTCCTGCAGTTCTTTGCTTTTAATTAAAAAAAAAAAAAAAAGACTCTAAGAGTTTCCTTCCAATGTGATTTGTCAGCCTTTTGCCACTTCAGTTTTACAAATCCTTTAGGAATTTGTGCACAGCTCGTTCTGGGATTTTGCAAGCAAATTTCTATGCCAGGCTATTTTCTACCAAGTCACTGAAATGACTTTAATATTCCCGTGTTTCATGACTGTTGTTGAGAGGGAATGAGGGTAATGGAATTGGCACCTGGCACCAGAGGAGAAACTGTAAAATAAAGGAAGTTCTTCCCTATCTGGGATAGATAGAACAATTCATTCCTGCATCCCTGAGTTAAAGCATTTTGTCTTAAAGGGCAAGTTTGGCTGAATGAAGCAGCATCATCTGTTAGGGTTTGTTTGCTAGTTCTACACACAAACACAATGCAGGGAGCTGTGCCTTATTTCCATGTAAATTAAAGCATGTTAAAGCAAGGTGTAACAGAAGAAGGGAACAGTCTGACCCTGTCACAAAATAGTTACTTTTCAAGGCCCTTACAGAATTCCTGACAGTGATAGTTACATCATCTTACATTTAACTGTAAGGACTTTTTCCCCTGCTGAAAATCCCAAACGTATCGGAACATCTCTCACGGGGAGGCGAAACAAATCCCCTGTGCCTGATGGGAAATAATTCCTTCATCTAACTGATTTCCTTCTAAAACAATGGAAGAGTATAGCCACAGATGCTTTGCTTCCATTGCACAGTAAATGCCTTTTCTTTTCTGTTCTTTAATGGCAAGACCCCAAGGAACTGGGCTTTGCTGGGATGGGGCTGGGATCCCTGCACCTCCTGCCACTGAAGGAACCCAGAACTGCTGCCCTGCCTGTGCAATCCCTCACCTGTGCAAATACAGAAATGCATTGATTGGCTTACCCAGACACTTTGGGGCTCCTTAGAATTATAAAATCTCCCAGCAGTCCTTCCGGAAGGGTCACGATGTCAGGATACTTGGCCTGTGAACAAAAAGGTTCAACTGGTTCATAAAAATCACAGCAGACAAGGTGGTTCCTACCCAGTGCTCCCCAGACACAGTGGATTGCACTAAGTTAAGAGTAACAATACTTGCTCTCTGAAATTCTGACCTGTTGGTTTCTTTTTTTTAGAGATCCTTACATAAAATCCAGGAAACCTTGAAAGAAAATTTTTATTTTAACTAAGTTTGTTAATTAGATTTAATAACACCTTATAATAAATCACCATGTCACCCCCTGCCTCTGTGAGTGATGACACGTCACTGGTGCATTCTGGTTTGAGATGGATACCAAGCTCCACACAAGACTTTGGAAGAGTAATTAAGGCAATGAGAGACCAAAGTAACCAACATTTGCAAAATATGGGACAACAGCAACATGATCAAACAGAAATACTGGCTCCTATTAAAATTCCATGTTTCTGGGAATTATTTTCAGTTACTACGATGTGCAAAGGTTGATGATTGCTCCATTACTTTGTTAGTCCATCTGATGTGTTCGATGTGTCTTGTGAAAGCCTCAGAACTTCAGAGCTATTTTTAAAGCATGTAGAACTCATAGCTCTGTATGGATCCTGCCAGGTTACCCAGAGAATGAGGGGATGCACAGACACCCAGCACCAAGGAATAGCATCCTGCAGGGACGTGCTGCTGGAAAAGGAAACGGAGCCACGGACTCCAGGGCTGTGCTCTGCTTGCCCTGCCTCGTGTGCTGGACACAAAGTTGTGTTCCAAACCTTGCAGTTTATAAAGTGTGAAAAGTCTCCCAGCCTGAATCATTCCACAAAGCTCCCAGTACAAGCAGCAGGTCTTATGGAAAAGGAGCAGGAGAGCTCAGCTTCAAGCAGCACTGGAGAAAATGAGTTTGGTTTTATGGGATTACGCCTCATCTGGCAGAGCAAAATTGCTACCAGATGTGACCTTGCTCTGGTTTAGGAATTTCTGACAAACTGAAGGGGGGCTGTGCAGGATGCCAAATGACATAAAACACATGGAATTTGCTCATTTTAATTTCTATCCAGCACTGTATTTACTGTGAGGATAACAACCATGATCTATCCTGGGAACACAGACACAGAAGGAAGGACACTGAGCAGCGCAGTTACTGTGTTAGAAGTGTGGCTGATCAAAGGTCACTTATCCAGCAGAGGAGGGATCCTCTTCCAGCTTTACTCCCCGTGGAATTATGTCCCTCTGATAGCAAAATGAGTTTTCCAGGCTTTCCTCCTTAATAACCCCTGCCTGATTTGCATTCTGAGCCTCTCCTTGCCTGCTGTCAGAGGCCTGGGAGGATCGAGCGATCCTTTAGCTCCAGACACTGGAAATGCAGGATTAGCTTCTACCTGGGACTCAGCTCGTGCATCTCTCATTTACAAGGGATCCCGAGTATCCCACAGCTAAACACCGAGCCACACTTCATCTGCCCATACCCAGACATTTGGGAATCACCAGAGGAAACAGATCAGAGGAACCAGGTAGGAGTTACAGTTGCCAAAACACCGAAATGCTCCCAGGGCCGTCTCAGGAGTTCCTGTGCAGCGGCCATGACTGACACCTTCCCCCAAAGCTGGGGGTATTTATGTTCTGTGGAAGCCAGAGGCAACTCAAGGAAATGCCTAGGGTATGATTTTCTGTGGAAAAGCTGCCCTGTACCTGGGAGAGGGAGCCCCAGTGAGTTCTGCATACTGTGAGGGCCGTTTTGTACCTTCCCTCATTGCCAGGGCTCTGGCAAGCAACCTGAATGCTGGGGGAAGCCAATCCTGTGTGAAGTTCTCAGGATTTGGGATAAAATTCAGCTTTGCAGCGGGAAAGGTCATATTTTAACTATCCACAAAACACACAAAAAGCCAAACCACAAATACCTACATCCCTGTTTGCTAGAACCCAAGCCCTCGGCTTGAGGCAGCCCCAGCCCAGATCTGTGCGAGGATCCTGGCTGCCCTTCCCACCTTCCACCAACACCCAGTGGGAGCAGGAGGCAAAGCCACCACACCCAGGATCAAGCAGCAACCTTAAACACTGACAATTCCAGGAATGAACTCTGGGAAATGCAGTCACACAATCTGCCTCTTACATTCCACACAGAAAACACAGGTTCTGAATCCCACAGTTCAAATGTGGGGATCTGGCAGGTGAGTGAACAACCAGGCACGGGGTGAGCACGGACAGATCCCCAATTCCAAACACTCAGTGGGTACCACGTTACCACCTCATCTTCTCTGCTGAGCAACTTTCCAAGTTCTCCTCGAGGAACAGAAAAGCTGAGCAATAAAACCGCAGTAACAGAACGAGCCGAGGCACTGAAAGGTCTCTTGGGAAAGTCAGAACTCCTGAGGGATCTCGTAAACCAGGCCTCAGGCACGGGAAAGAGATCCCATCAAGGACGTGACAGCAGATGGGAAGGATCAGCTACAACTGCATTAAGCAAAACCTGACTTTAATCAAGAAATATCTTTCCTCAGATGACTTTTAAATGTCAGCTTATGATCAAAACCAAAAGCCCAAGCTATTATTACTCCTAGACGGAAATCGTTTCTCCAGCTCCTTCAGGAGTCCAAGCAGGGAATCTTATGGGAACTTTGTCTCAAACAGGAATAGTCTCAAACCACAAAGGGACCGTGGTGATGGAATGCACAGCTCTCCCCTGCTCCCATGACAGATTTTACACACACACACAGAGACATCCCAGGGAATACACTTGTAGCAGCTATTTCTCAACAAAATATATTATTCTGCAGCTGTTTAAAGCTGCACTGCAATTTTCTGCACACAAAATCTCTGCTAAGGAAAATGTTATAAATGTGTTCAGCTTAAGAGTTGTGGCTACAAATGCAATGCTAAATTGGGAAGAAAGATGCCAGATAAAAGCAGATAAATTTGCTTCTGTCCCACTTAGCAAGAAAACACATGACTGCTCCCAGGTGGAACAACAGCTCTCTTTTACTGCTCATTCTGAACTTGCTGTTCTGGAAGAAGGATGTATACAAAGAGTTATGGTACCACAAGCTCCTCTATAGGGAGAAGCAAATTCTGAATCTGCCCAGGAGGCTCCACTTGGGCTCTGATTTGGGTGATTTCTCTGTATGGTTTGCTCAGCTAAGGCCACATGTGAAATCACACATGGTTGGGAGCACCAAGACTTCAAATCCCAAGACTGACATAACACCAGCAATTTTTTAAATGGATTTCACTAAAGCAATAACAGCACATTTAGAAAGTGGAAGTTTCTCATTTCGTGCAACTAAAGGAACTGTGACCAAGAACAGATAATAATGCACTTTCACCCTTCAGCTAAATTACACCCCATAGAAACACTGTATTTTCAGGATGGATTTATGAAGCCTCACCACTCGTAATTAAGTCTCAGAATAAATACAGCTCCCATCTTCCCATCTTGAGGGAAAGTTCCTCAAGCAAACCAGTGCTGCTGGTGATCCCTGTGACGCCAATCACCCAAACCTCCGGCGCCAGCGGAACCAAGGACGAGAGGAGCACAAGGACAAAGTGGTTTTGTCTAAAATGATAAAGTGGTTTTGTCCCCGTGGCAGTCCCAGCCCACCCCCCATGCTCAGCCAGGCTCAGTCCCCTGCTTTTAAAATTAAAATCACAAGTGACACAACCAGCATGCAAGTCTCACTTTTCACAAGAGGAAAGGAGAATTTTGGGAACAGATTTGAGGGCCTATAAGAAAGTCTGACAATGCAAGCAGCGACAGGAGAACAGGGAACAGCTTCCCACTGACAGAAACCAGGGATAGATGGGATATAGGGAAGGAATTGTTCCCTGTGAGGGTGGGCAGGCCCTGGCACAGGGTGCCCAGAGAAGCTGTGGCTGCCCCTGGATCCCTGGAAGTGCCCAAGGCCAGGTTGGACACTGGGGCTTGGAGCAACCTGGGACACTGGGATGAGATGATCTTTAAAGGTCCCACCCCAGCCATCCTGGGATTCTCTAAATCACAGATGGAATGCCACCCTGGACAGGGCAAATCTTTGCAAACATTCCCCAGAATCTCTCCCAGGCTCAGGACACAGCTGGTTCCCTCCTGCAGCACAGGCACAGCTGGTTGGTTACTTGGATAAAAAGTGCTCTGCACCACCTGGTTTCAGACCTGCCCTTTTTATCAGCCCAAATCTGACTTGAGTCAGATCCCTTGGCTAAGATTCAATCTTGCAGCTGCCTCTTGTAGCTCAGGCAATGCTCTGCACAAGTACCTGGAACCACTGACCACCAGCCCCACAGCCAGAGGCCTTTGCTCATTGCCAGTGAAATCCCTCTGCTTTGTTCTTTCTTTCCTTTTCTCTTTCCTTGATTACAGCTTCTCTTTTTTGGCCCCTGCTCTATTTCCATTGCCACTTATTTTCCTCCTTCCGTATTTCCATAACATTATTATTTTTTGTGCTTGACTCAACCATGATTCTACGTGATTCAGTTTGTCACTATGCTCACAACGTGACCAATAATTTTCCATAATTTTTGTATTTTCCTAATTGGATCTAGGCTGTAGGTCTGCAGAAGAGCCAACCCAGCATAACCAAGGCCTGAGTACACCAAATTCTGTGTCTCATTTCCTTTCAATATCACTTTGTCATATGGCAACCATGTGTTTATCTGCAACTTAATTACAGCAGACTGGGAATAAATGAAAATACATACTGGAGGTTTATTTTTGTGAGGAAAAATAGAATTAAATGAACATGAAACCTCAGGAAGAACAGGAAGGGGTAGATCATAAACAGGGAACATAGAGGCTGCAGATGCTTTTTCTTCACTTTTTTCTTGCTGGGCAAGAGACAAATCCTCTCTCCAGTATTTCTCTGAAATTGTTGAGGTAAAAGATCTCCACTAGTTGATGAATGTTTCAAGCTCCACATTTTTCTAGCTTAAAATTCTTGGGCTTTTTTGGCATTTTATTCAACTTTTAAAATACACTGTCTTAACACTGAGCTGGCTGTGGAGCCACCCCTGGCACAGGGACTGGCCCAGCTCCAAGGCCAGGGCACAGGAACTCACTGGGATGGTGTGGGAGAGCACTGCCACTGCCCCATGACATTTATTTTGGTGGAAATACCCAGAAAACCAGCAGAGCTCAGCAGTTCTGTTCTTCCTCCACAACTTTACTGACGTATTAGTTTTCATTGTATTGGATTTTGAGTCCCCTGCCCTCCCTCTGCAGCTAGGTATAACTAAATATTTCTTGCTGATAAACTTTACAAACGGCACCCTGGGGAAGCCAGCAGAGATGTCTAATTTAGCAAGAGATGATGAGCAGCCAAGGACAATACAGAGATGAAAAATTATGGAAGGAAAAAAGATGTCATATTGCAGAGCAGCATGAAGTATCAACAATTCAGGAAGAAAGAATTGTGAGCCAAATTTTCAATAATCTGTAGGAAGTAGACTGCAGGAAAGGCATTTTTAGGAGAGAAATAAAGCCAAGTTTGTGTTTTCTTCCAGTACAACAGAAGCAAGATACCTCACAGATCTTTATTTTTTTTTCTATGTAAGATCTGCTGCAAGATTCTCTCTAAGTCTTTCTGATGTCTTAATAAATGGATCCAGAATTACATAAAGCAACTTGGATTTGAAATTACCCAGAAAAGTTGATTATCAAATGTGGCCCAACTTGCTTTTGTACAGTTTACATTATCAAGCTCAGCCAGACAGCACAATTTAAATGTCATCTAAATAAAAGCATCTGAATTTAGTTAATGACTTGGCTCTAACGCTGCGTTAGTTTTTTCCCAAGTAGGCAGATTAATTTAAAAAATAAACCATAGGACACAATGAAGAACATCTAGTTCATCTAAATTAGCTCAAGGTTAGACATTTACTTTTGCAGAAGTGTGATTAAAAAGAGTTTTTAGACAAGGTACTCAGCTTATGTTTATCATTTACTGCTGTGGTTTTTTAATCTTTCTCAAAAGTCTGAAGAATTATTTGCTTCTCTGTGGGCAAATTTATCTTACCTAGTAAAGACAGGTACATCCACAGACCCACCTGGAACATCCAAAATACCATTTTCATTTCTCACCAAGAGATATAAATTGACTGGGAGGTCAATCTATCACTTGGAGCAAAGTGTCCCACAGCAGAGGGAGATCTGTCCCACCTGCCCGTGCTGTTCTCAGGAGCTTTGTGCCCCGACCTTCACTGCACACCAGTCACAGAGGAGGAACCTGGGCTGGCACAAAACAACCCCAAAACCTCCCGTGGGACTTGCACTCCAACAAAGCCGTGCTCCAGTTTTAGCTCCACCCCGATTTGATGGCATTGATGAATGGCAAAGAGCACAGCTCCTCCTGAATGTGCACAAGAATCATTCACCCAGCCTCCAGAAGCATCAGATTTTTCCTTAAACATACACGGGTATGCCCATGCGCATCCTCCTTTCACAAACATCTCTGCAATACTTCTGTTATTCTTCCTGAGCTTCACAAAAAGGTTTAACACCTGCATTAGGTAAAAAGTGAAGCTTTACCTATAGATCTATATTTTCTATAAAACATATACTGTGGATAAAACGAAATCTTTCCCACAGGACATCCATCCTCTTTCAGTGGTTCAAAGCATTACAGTTTGGACAGACTCCACAGAAATTTGCCACCCAGTAGCTTTCATTTGTCTAGTTATTTACAATTATCAGCTGCTTATGTGAAGAGAAATATTAACATGCAGTGCTGAAGTGCCTGTTGCTATCAACAAGAGCAGGAACGGCTCCAGCTGAAAAGCCCTTGAAAGCTCTAAACCCACTGAATTCTTTTCATGTCGTACCCAAATACAGTCCTTTAGATCTGGCTGTCAACAACACGACATTTCACATTTCCAAACACATCCCAAGCACAAACAAGAGGGACACAGGAAATATTCTTGAGAAGATGCAAACATCTGCAAGAAGAGATTCACCAATTTATAATTATTGTACGTGTGAGAGTGTAAAGTTGTCAATCCACTGGTAAATAACAGGCCTGCAAAATTGGTCAGCTATCCTCAAACTTTGATCTACTCAATGACTCCCACAGGAAAGCTGCAAAACCTCTCCAAAAAACCAAAACAGAAACAAATATAAGGAACGCTGAAAACCTGGGGCACGGTATGTGTGCAAACTGTGCTATACTTTTGACCAAATCTCTCACAACAAATTGGATTTTGACTCAAATATCTGTGTACTGGCGAGCAGAAAAGAATTTAGGGCAGCAAGGAGAATTCTTTAGTGTATCCGGGAAGAGAAATCACAGGCAGCTGCCAGGCAAAAACATCTCCTTACGCTCCACCTTATTTGGTTTCCAAAGGCCAAAGTTGCATTGCCCAGGAATGTTGCGTGATGCGTGTGGATAAATATTTGTTTCATTGCTTAGGTACTGCAACAACACAAAGAGCCCTGACAATACCAACAGCAGCTGCCAATGCAAGTCACTCACTTTCAATGCAAACTTGAGGCATTTCATAATCTGAATTTCAACTCATGGCCTTGCAGAAACATTTCAAAACTGTTGGTAACAATCTGTTTTGTTTTGGTAGAAGCCCAGTTGAAAGGAAGGCAGTTAATACTAAAACTTTCTTTTTTCCTTCTTCAGTTTCCCAAGCAATCAGGTCTCTTGTGTTTTTAAAGCTCGAAGGAAGTAAAGTGACCCAAACATTCCTGTGTGCAAACGTGGAGAATGTTTAAAGTTTTCCTTGTGTACTAAGCAGGAGATTTGTCCTAAAAGCTGTGGAATAATGCCCGCTGCAGCCTGGATCCTGGAGTACCAACCTTCCCCGGCCTTTCACACAGATGGATCTGAGGAAGGAGCCCTCAAGCCTCTCGAGAAAAAATAGTTCAAGAAAAAGGAAATTAAAGCAACAGACAAAAGGAAGATTTCCATTCCCAGAATTTAAACATGGAGTCACCCCCAGCTGATATAAAAAGACAAGGCTGTAACACTCAGGCTCCATTCCCACAGCCAGGCTGAATCCCACAGCAGGAACTATAAGGGATATACAGACAATGCCATGGAAAGACTCGAGAAGAAAGGCAGCCACCATAATGTTATTTAAAATGGTGCTCTGGATTGCTTCAATATTCATTTTTCCACTGTAGAAAGACATCTGGATGACTCTTCCCAAACACACTGAGCTCTAACATCTGAGGCCTCCAGCATATTCTTCACCTTTGGCTTTTCCTGCTTTTCCCTCTCCCTGTTTTGGGCCCAGCTCCTGCATTAGCGTTTCTTGCAGCTGCCCCTGCCAGTGCAGAAGTAGCACTGTCTAGACTGTGCACATATTTGTGCCTCCTAAAACCTCTTAAAATAATTCCAATTGTAGCTGTACAGCTCCTAGACCTCCAAAATCACATTTCTGATCTCTAGCATATCCCCATGAATTCAGAATTTTTGTCTTAACAGTTCAATCTTTATTAACTCTGCTAATTCCTATGAGACAAAAACACCATCACATTCAGTTACCAAAGTACTTGCTGTGAATGGACCTTATAAAACACCCCAACTTGCTGAAACAAAATCAGTTTATTCCACCTTGGACAATTCATGTTGTGTAATAGAGGAAAAGGCCATGAAATACAGAAAAAGTAGCAAATAAATCATAGAAAATGGAATATCTGGAGTTGGAAGGAACCCACAGGGATCATTGATAACAAAGCCTGTGCAAGCATTTCCACAGTCCAAGAGGGAAGCTGGGATGGTCTAGCACACGGGACGTTGACACAACAGGAATTACAAGGGAACCCTTCTCTGTCCCCACCCCAAAGTTCTCGTCCTGTATCGTGAAAACAAAACTCAGTGTTGCAGAAATAACTCTTCTTGATCTGCAGTAATTTGATGATTCCTCCAGTTCCCAAAGGAAAGAACACACAGCATTTAATGTGAAGAACAGAGAGAAATCACAATAAAAATGTAAATTGGCAAAGTCTGTCAGATCCTGGGAAAAACCCAAACCACGCCAATGTTCTCCTTCAACAAGACATGTTTATAAACCATACACAGAGCCATCCAGAAAAACATAATCTGTTCAGAGGGTTTTTTTTGTTTCTAACATTTCCCTCCTGGAAGATGACACGGGGGGAACTGTGCTGGAGTTATCAGCAGATATACAACTCCTGTTTGTTTGGAGTTGCCAAAGTTTGGCCACAAATACCAGTCAGATCATACAGCAAACATAATTAATCACTTCATGGGTGTTTTCAACTTGTAGTCAATTCTGAATTTTGTGCACTGTGGAATTATAAATCTCTAGAAAGGGGATAATCAAAAATACCAATATGGTATTAATAGTTAAATTTAGAAATTAGACATCTGTACATGCACACACACACATCTATCCTGCCATTCTGCCCCTTCAGACTCTCTCTGGTAGCTGCAGAACTGCTGTACAAATAATTTTTGCCATTGTCCACTAATTCACCCAAACAAACCATTTGATGCTACTGTTTGTAATGGGAAATACATGAATCAACAGGCAAAGACAAGAATTTTTTAAATCTAGAAGGAAACCACAAGCAAACTTTGTTATTGTCCTCAAAGTGTCTTCTTGTCCCAGCTGCCAACAAATCCTTCAGTTTGACTAAAATGCTTCAAAATATTTGTGTCCTCAGTTTACATCTCCTTCCTGAGACAGTCTCTCAGTGGAGAGGCATCCTGTTATTAATTCCTGCTTAAAGTTAAAACCAAGGGGAAAACATCTGAGGCTCCAAACAACGGGGATATCAGCAGCAAGTCACAGGAACCCAACCCAGCTTCCCTGTTGACATCTCAAACCACCAGTTTTATCTGTAAGATCAAGCTGAATTTTCACATGTCAGTTCTGATACAATCTGAGATGGCAACAGTGCACAAAAGAAGATTAAAAAAGGATGCATTCACTTTTTAGAGAAGTACATAGTGTTTTAAATGGAAATGGAAAGTGCAATCAAGCCCGACCAAGAAAATGGAAACCAGATGAAAAGGGCAAACAAATAGAGAAAGACCATTAAAATAATTACATACTCTTGTTTTCTACAATTAATATATTTAAAATGCAGACTTTTCTATATTTATTTTTTTTCAGTATTTCCTATATATACTATATGGGACTATAATATAAAATTTCTAGATATAGTTATTTTAATTTCTAGATATAGTTATTTAAAACACAGAATTTTTTATCTGTTCATTCTAGCCCCATTTTTATTTAAGGGAAATGCTGTCCCTTTGCTCTGGTGGGATGTAGCTGCCTTTTGAAGAAATGGAACTGGGTATGAGAAGCAATGACATCAATGAAAACCTACAGGAGGCTTAAGGCTCATGCTAGAAACTGAACAACTTCTGCAAAACACAATTATTTTAGAAAAAAGCTGGAAATCTCCCAGTTCTATTGATGAGTAACAATGCTCAGTACTGGCACAGGAGAGACACCAAGCCCCAAGCTGAGCCCTTTGCGCTGTTTCAGAAGATATGCTGAGTTATTTTGGAAAAACATGACTCAGCAAATAGTTGAAAAAAACCTGCCCAATACACCATTTGAACCCCAAAAAGAAGTGATATTATTTGACAGAAAGGCAGGAGGACAAGAGAAATCTTCCATATTTCCTCATGATGGCCAGGGCTTTAAAGCTGTGTTTTTTTCAAGGTGGGCAGCTGGCTTTGGAACACCAGAGGGAACAGCTCTAGGTAATGATATCATAAAAATTCCACCAAATTTCTTCACTGATGAACATAGAGGTGATATGTGAAAGCTTAAATTTCAGGTAGCTCTGAAGAAAGGCTTTATAAATTACTCCAAATTCCTCAGTCTGGTCACTGCCATTTTAGATATAATGTGAGAAAAACACACCACAAATTAAAACTGATGCTGTGGGATTGAACAGAAACCTAACCAAGAAGCAACGAGTTGTGGCAATAATTAGTGCCCTCAGAAAGTTATACTAATGAATATTAATATTCTGTTCACTGCAGTAAAGAACTGGAATTGGGATGCAGTTACAGTTGAAAATGAAGCTTTTAAAAATGTAAATAGATCCCAGCCACACACATCTCCCATTGCAATTTTAGGTTTATTCCAACCGAACAATGTGCCCCATGCTTTTTGCAGTGTATGGTTAATATTTTTAAACACATGAGGAAAATCTGTGTTTAATATCTCAAGGTTTACCGGCAGTATTTTGTCTTTTCCTAGATTATTTTTTTCCGTAAGAATATCTGTGACCACTGATTACAGAAGGAATGCAGTAACTGGTACAGGTTTCAGAAATGCAGTGTACTGCCAATCCCAAATTCTCCATCTCGTGTTTTGTGCTGACTTTAACAGTTATAAATTTTTTCCCCCGTAGCTACTTTTTTCCAGCTATAAACTGGTGTGTTTGATTTTAAAAAAAGCAAACCACATGAGTAATTGCAAAGTTTAGGATTCCATCTTTGTCTCTGATCAAAACCAGCAAGCAACTGCACGGATTCATCATGACAACTAAGAGTAAAGCAATTTAAAAATATCATTCTGTTCTTATATTTCATTGGAAGGTTAAAAAACCACTGCTGCAATTTTCAGTATTGTCTCTTTTCCTTCCAGTTCCTGAACAAAGCAGAAGTAACCTCACATTCCTGAATGTGGATGTATTACTTTGACTCACAGAAATAATATTTTGATCAGTGTTTTAATTAAATAATAGATTCAACTTCAACACAGTCCTTCTGTTAATAACACAGCAAGCCAGGAGGCATAAGTAAAATATCTAATAATGACATGATGAGAGAGAAAGCTGTTAAAAATAAGGATGACTTTTAATGATAAAGCTCTTGGTGTCAGGTGAGACACGGTAACAGGTACAGAGGTCTGGGGTTCCCCTCAAGGAAATGGATATTTTGCAAGCATATAAAATTGTCAGAGGTCTGCATGTGGATACTGCTCACCTGTGGCACCACGAGGGACATACCACACAGGGTTTCAGGACAGAGATAAGGAAAATCCTGGCTCTGCAGGTGGCCACTGCCCTGTGGTGCCCCAAACCAGGCTGCAACATGCAAAGGCAGAATATTGCAGAGTTAGAAAGGGAGGATGGAGAGTATCAGTTTGCCTTTGGTGCTCAAGTAAAAAAGGATAGGACAACCAGGTTGTAATTATTAAATAAAGGTATAAGTCTGCAAAATGGAGTCAGTAGGGAAGCTGTAAACCTTGTCAGGCTGCATATTTTGAAACGGCTGAGAAAAGAACTTGTGAGGGTGAAAGGGGAGGAAAGGGAATAAAGCAATAGAAGATAAAGAAACCATGAGATCTGGGCAGCCAAGAAGAGCTGCCCCTGTGCTTGCTGCCTTTCAAAAGCAGCAGCACAAACCCCTGTTCTGGCCTCAGCCTTGCCCTGCTCCCAGCAGCAGGCTGGACTCACTGACCTGCCCGAGCTCCTGAACGCACTGACACCAAAGGCTGGGAGGTAATTCCAGCAATACTGGAAATTATCAGTGCCTGGCTGAAGTGAGCACACCATTTCCTCAGCTCTGCCAAGCCAGGCTACACCTGCCAGCCACTGGCTCAGAGAAGGCTGGTCCTGCTCTTGTCCTGCTTGGTCTGCCCATTATGCAGATAAAAGATTCCATTTCTGCAAGGTATGATACAGAACTGAGTTTCATGGTCTCTGTATGCTGTGACCATAAACAGTTATTTCAGCTCTTCTTTCTGTATTCTGTACTCCTTATACTTTCTATACTTCTTAAATTGGCTGAATGATTTTAATTTTCAAGATATCCTCCTTCTAATCCTTCAGCCGGCTGGCTTTCTTTGATGACAAAGATATTACACTGCAGGCACCTTGCAGGCTTTTGAGAAACAGAAGTTATTCCTCCTGTTCCACCATTCTCCATGTATTTAAGTGGCCTTTCAGACAAAAGCTGAAAATCTATAAGCTCTTCTCAGCATCACAGATTCTGTTATGTTAGCTTATACATCCATTTAACCTCTGAGGTTTAGAGCAAGGGCACAGTAGTGAATGTTTTTCCTACCTCCGTTACCTCCTATAGAAAGAAGCAAAATGGATAAAAAGGAAAACAACAACAGCATTATTGTACACTGAGTAACAGTTCTTGTAGTCACAGGAAAAGAGAAGAATCCATGCCAGAAGCTCCAGCCTTCCACAGCAATTTCTCACATCCTATGGCTCTTGCTCAAGACACAAACTGAGAGTGGCAGTTTGCCCCAAGATATAAAATAATAAAAAGTTACTCTAATAATTAGTCACTGCTGTTTAGTCCGCCTCCTCTCTCCTCAAAGGACACAATTCCACATGGAGGCATCTTAACAGACCAAAACATTCCCACTGCACAACTCATTCCAGCGACTGGCCATGGGATGGACAGGCACAACATGACTTGCAGATGAAGCAGAGATTGGCAGCTTGCTCTGCACTCTTGGATGAACTATTCCCATAAAAACAGCCAATATTAGATCCCTGAGGACACAGCAGTGTTTGCACTCACACAGAAATTACCTGAACTGTTTATGTCTGAAATCATTTGCCATTCTAGTCTGAACTTTTAGCAGAATATACAACATTTTTTCTTTTGTTATTATGACAGGCAAGTTTCTGTGGAAAATTTTAGTGTAAATAACAATATTAAAGCCAATCTAATTA
Organism: Oxylabes madagascariensis; assembly: GCA_013400675.1. Classification (NCBI taxonomy): domain Eukaryota; kingdom Metazoa; phylum Chordata; class Aves; order Passeriformes; family Timaliidae; genus Oxylabes; species Oxylabes madagascariensis. The sequence continues at coordinate 59,758 of VYZR01056981.1, forward strand.
TTACTCTTACACAGATTTAAATCTTATTGAAAGGCAGCAGATGATGTCCATTCTCAGACACTTTTTTCCCCAATTAAAAATCCTAAACCTTCTTGGTACCAGGCAGCCATGGGTTACCCTTTAACAGCTCCTACAGTTTTCAAGTGTTACTGCTCATTGCAGGAAGGTGCAATGCCATTTTCATGAAGAGGGACCTGTGTGTTTGCAGATCCCTCAGGTTGTCTTTCTTTCTTTCTTAATAAAAGTTGAGAAGCAAGGGCCTCACAGACACACCGTGAAAACCCTAAATCCTCTAAGCTGACTGAAGGATCTCTGGAGGTGTGTCTGAATCTACACTTCACTAATGAAGAGAGGTTGAGAGACTTGGGGCCATTCAGCCTGAAGAAGAGAAGGTTTTGGGGACACCTCAGAGCCCTTTCCAGTGCCTAAAAGGGCTCCAGGAGAGCTGGAGAGGGACTCAGAGCAAGGACCTGGAGTGACAGGACAAGGGGGAGAGGCCTTAAGATGAAGGAGGGCAGGGTTAGATGAGATTGGGAAGAATTTCTTCCCTGTGAGGGAGGGGAGGACCTGGCACAGGTGCCCAGAGCAGCTGTGTCTGCCCCTGGATCCCTGGAAGTGCCCAAGGCCAGGCTGGATGGGGCTTGGAGCAACCTGGGACAGTGGAAATTGTCTCTGCCCACGGCAGGGGGGCGGAATGGGATAAACTTTAAGGTTCCTTCCATCCAGATTTTCATTCCATTTGTTAAGTGATCGCCTCCATTCCTTTCAAACAGCTCCAGATAAATTACCAAAGTTTAATATTTCTTCTTTTGCCTTTGCAAAGCAGAGCACAGCAGGAACTGAATGCCTATTTTAAGGGACAGTGTGTTCTCCCAGTATCTTTCCACCACACACCAGTTAACAATTATGGTTAACTCAATGGTTACACCATTCCATGACTATCTGTCTAAATATTCCTCAGAGTGCGAGCTCAAGCGAAGGATGGATTTTTAATGTCAGCAGAACACAGACAACTCGGTGTCCCAGGTGAATTTGTCATTTGGAAGCTCAGCAGCCCCATCCCATCACCCCGTCGGACACTCGGCAGCGATCTGGGGATGCAGAAAAAGGCTCTGCTGGCACTCACAGGACTTGTGGTAATGTACCCTTAACTCCCTCCCTTCTCCTCTCTGCATCACCAACTTCCCTGCAGCTTCTGCAGAGCTGATCTTCAGGATCATGTTTCAGGATGTAATTAGCCTTACAAAGAGGAAAAAATGAAGGGAAAGCGCTTCGGTCATTTTATTTTCCATGCATAAGCTACAACTTGCAAATGAAATCATCACTGTAAACGGAAAAAAGAAAAACTTTCCATGCTAAAACTTCAACAAAAAGGCTTGCTGCTTATAGATGACAGGCTTTAAAGGCAGGAGGGGATTAGGAAAACACGAATTGAAAAAAAAAGTTCTAATTTTAATAAATGTTTTTCTGTTAAGGCTACATCTGCCAAAGTGTATTAGATCTTATTATTTTAAATAAACCTACATTAAAGTCATGCCACGTGGAAACAAAACTTCTAAATACATAAACCAGCATTGACTAAAATACACATTTTTTTGTTTCTTTTGAAAACACTCCATTTCCTTGTTCCTTATGTGACTGTAAGTACTGGAAAAGGATTTCCAGCTGTGCCTTGTCAGCCTCGGGACCGAAGGCATTGTGCTGCTCCTCATTTGCCCGAGCGCGGTTCCAGTGCTCCGAGCACCAGCACAAGCTGAGGCTCTGCACACAGAACTCAGCCCGGGGTCCCCAGGGGAAGAAGCTATTTCAGACTTAACTAAGGAATCATCTCACATGTTTCAACAATCCCTACAGTTTCTGGGTTTGTTTTAAAGATTTCACTGAGATTTTGTTTCATTTGCAACGGGAGACTAAATGACAGCAAGCAGAATCTGCTGTTAGGTTAGATTACAAGGTAAACTGTTTACATTTTAAATTACTGCTTAAAGCATGGTGTTGAATGGCTTAAACTTCATGTTAACTTTGCAAATATGTAATATTTGAAATGAAATACTGTGGGTTATATTTAACAATACTGAACAGAAATGCTTTTCTAGATAAAGCATGCAATACCCGTTGAGCTTTTTGTTCTGTCTGAATGTTTGCCACGTACATCCAACTTAAACTAAAGTTTTACTTTAGTAAAAGTGCAACTGGTCTGGCTGCTATGGATTAATTTCATATGGTAACTCATTTCTGTGCAATGCATTTAAAAAAGAGTGAGTGAAAAATCTTGGTAAAGCACTTTAACCCCTGTGTGTCATGAGAAATCAAGCTGACATCTTAGAAATGTGCTTGAATTTTGACTGAATGGACAGATTATTTAATAAATTCTGATACTCTGGTATTTCTAAAGGGTCTCTTCTTTAAAAATTAACTATTTCCATTAACATAATAGCAAAATGACAGGTATTGAAGATAAAGATACAAATTACTGAACACATTACAAAATAAAAGTAAAGGTAATAAAGATGCTTTCACATACTGTGCCTGATCTAAATATTTATGGGTAAAATGAAAAAAGGTATAGCAATGCTATAGATGTTGAGACTATCTGGCAACACAAATGGTTAATAATTTCCTTACACTGGCTATCTATAATTCTATTTTACTATGCAATGATTTATTACGAAAGTCGTAAATTGGATAGGTTGAATTTTCTCCAAACTAAAAGCTGGCTGGCCCTATGGAAAATACAACCTCCTGAGAGATAATCTGAGGATCTCAGACATGGGCAGGAAAGGCCCAAAGCACCCAAGGCCTTTCACAATTTGGGCCTCAAAATGTGAGGCAGCACTTGTTAACTAAGCCAAGGAAAGGAACTCAGTAGCCCAGTGTTTTGCATGCAAAGAACACCATTTGGCTGAAAGTAGCAATATTAAGCTTTCAGTGCTGAAGACTTAAACTGGTGTAAAAAAATAGCATATAAACTCACATATATGAACAGGATTTGTTTATAAAGACATTTTTGGGGGGTGTGGTGTATTTCCTGTTGTTTTGTTTCTGATTTTTAAAAGTTTGTATTTATAAGGTACTTTATGAAACGAAGTTTCACTTTAAAATAATTTGCTTTATTATAGAATTTTACTCTTTAAGTGCCTAGCAAAACATCTTTTAATGTACATTAACATCTGTACAGTTAATGTAATATGATCTACTCTATATTACTCCTGACTTTTAAAAAGAAATGGAGAATGGAAAAGTATTTCAGTCATGCCATTATGTGCCTCTGGTCACAGGAAGAAATGGTTAAATGTTAAAAAAGCCCGAGTGTAATGTAGCAGCATCGTGACTGCACAGCTATGGTGTTATTATAGAGCATCCCAGCAAAATGGGACCATAATTAAGTTGTCAGAAACTTGACAGAATGAACAGACGTGGTCAAGCCTTTCCTTTGTACATGGAGTTTTCCCTGAGGGCTCTCGGTGTTTCAGTCCAGCTCGTGGAACAGAAGTTTCCTGTGCAATTTTACAGCTTCTCATTACCACACAAGTCAGACACCAGAGGCTTCGGCTCATTTGTCCTGAGACACCCAGAAATGAGTACTTTCTCAACAAGAACAGGAACTTTCAGTGCAGAGAGCAAGCTTCTGCATCTACCTGAGATGTTAACTAACAGTAATTGCTGGAAATAAAAAGCTATAGAGTTCTATCCAGTATTTTGGAATAAGTGATTTCTGAGGGGCAGAAAGCAGCAAACTAAAGTTTGGATTCATTTCAAAACCTGCCATTCCAGGAGATGCTGTGAGGATTTGTGTGAGACACTTGCATCTCCAAACCCCTTCATATAGAAACAAAAAAATTAAATTCAAATTCTGCAAATGAATATCTAAACTTGCAATAATATTTTAAAATTACAATAGTTGAACACAGAAACGACAACATTAAAAATAAGTAACATGCATACTCTTAAGCTTGTTTACTGCCAACTTCCCATTTTAAAACATGAGAATAAAAAACATACAAGAATTATGATGTGGAATGCATGGAAAACATGCAATCAATCACATGCCTTATGTTAAAGAACAGTTCGGCAACTTGTACCAAAAACTTGACCTGTTCTATAAATCAGAAAATACCAAGATGAACAAGCTTTTTAACAAAATCTAATTCAGGCAAAGCCACAGTTCAAGTTCCTGAAGTAATACTGTCCAATATTTACAGAATATAATTATAATAAGATTAACTCCAAAGTGAAAGATGACATGTAAAGCCAGACTGATGAACATTAAGAAAAAGCATTTTTTAATCCCCTCAGAACTTCCTCAGAGAAAAACCATGGCCATGCCCTAAGCCTTGTCTTGGCCACAAAGCCCAAAAGCTCCAAGTCTTTCACTAATTCTTGCTCACCCAAGAACACAAATGTCTCCTGTCTCTGCTGTCTCAGTTAAAATAGGCCCCGGGACAGAAGCATTTCCTTTTTGAAAGAATTATGCAACAGAGCTCTGACAAATCATCAATGACCCTGGATGTACAGGGTCTTATTTCCACACTGGTACAGCAATCCACTGCTGGATATCCTTCCTGTGCACGCTGCTGAATCCTGACTGCTCTGCTTTGGAATGCCACCTATCGGTGACACTAAATGTAATTTTTCTGTCACAAGCATAAGAAGGCTCGATTATTTTGGATTTTTAAAATAAGTAAATGCAGAACACAACCCATTCTAGATTGACTTTACTAGAGCCTACACTTAACAAAAACTTCCACTGGAAAAGCAGTTGTGGGATGTCACAAATAGCACCAACTTCCTGAAGGTCTCCTCTGCAGAATCAAGCAGATCCTTTTAGAGAAGAGAATGGCCAGAGATGGATGGAAAAGCAGCATCTCTTCATTTACAGTGAAAAAACACCTTGCACAGAAATGCCAACCCAAAAGCATTTGGGGCAGCACATCACAAATAATTGGACATTTTTCTGTTACTTTGCCATTCCCACACTCTGGAAGAAATAAAAAAAAGGAAGACACACTTCACAGAATTCTCAAGAAGTCCCTTGCTGGAAGCAGCAACAGTTACTGAACTGCCAGTGCCTGCTGGCACTGCAAATCCAAACCACCTCTTGAAATGCAACCACAAACACAACCCAGCACCTGTTTGACTGTGACTGTTGAGAATCACTAAAATCAAACTGGTCACTGTAGCTCTCAGAGGGCAATTTCTTTCCAAGGGGAACCTTGGTTATACTGACCTACAATATATTGGTTTACCTGCCCTGAAAAGTGCTGTGTGTGACTGACATGGTCCTAAAAGCTCTCCAGGTATCTGATTTCCCTCTTTTTTCCCATTCCAGGACACTCTGTGGGACCCATAGGCCATGCGGGCACCATCACTGCTCTGTTATTTCCTGCTGGTCTGGCTGTGCAGGGATTTTTGCCCGGCTGAAGCTGGCAGGAGGCAGAGGAGGAGGATGCAGCACAGGAGTCCCTGGGCAGGGCACAGGAAGCCCAGGGCACCCGGGATGGAGCCCCTGGGGCCCAGGATCCCCCTCATTACCATCGATGACAGCGTGATGGGCGTGTTTGACTCCCTGGTGGGGCTGGGGGAACACGAGAGCACCTACAGTGTCCTGCCAGGTGAGAACAGAGCCCCTGCTCCTCGGAGGGGGCTGACTTTTCATTTCAGACATAGGTGTGAAAAACGCCAATCACTTGTTTAAAAATTTTAAAAGTTTAACAGTGATAAAATAGTCATAAAAACAGTAATAAAATTTAGGACAATAAAAGACAATAAAAACAAAGAATTACAGACGTCTGGATGCTCCTGGAAGCTAATACCTCCACGAGAGCATGTTCTGCAAGCAAGAGCTCTGGACTTATATCCTTTTAAATTAGGATTCGCTGGTTTTTGTCATCTATCTTAATCCTTTTTGGCTCCGTACAGGCGAGAAAAGGAGATGGGCTGATGTTTGTCTTGTCTGATAAGGGCAGTAACTCTTGCTGTTATCTCTGTGCAAAGAATTTCCTTGTGCTGGTCATAAAAAAAGGTATCTTACTGAGCTTAACACTATATTTAACCCACTACTTAAAATAATTAATACAACATTACTAAAAAAAGATTAATGTAACATTTCTTTCAAACATAACACATATAGTGTTCATTTTAATATTTGCAAAAAGCCAATCATATACCATGCATTTTTCACACATAGAACCTCATTAAAGCTTTATTTTAGCTCTATTCCACACACACCTAGGCCTTCTGCAGTAATTTTGCGGTTGGCATTATGAGGCTTTTTGATTGAATCCTGCTTTGCCAGGTAACAGCAATATTTCCTGCAAGTTTTCTGCATTATTTTTTGTTCTTAACTAACAAAAAATTTGTTGGGTGTTTTCATAAATTCCAATGTGTAGCAAGTTCGAGGGCCATTTTGAAGGATTTATTACTCAATATATCTCCTAAGTCAATTAACATTTCACTGAGGCCTCAACACCAGTAACAGCAGCGTTAATTAAAACAATTCAAGTTTTCATTTTTACTTTATGGGTTGCATTTTTGAAAAGCAAACTGTACATGCAAACTTTCAGGAATAATTCTTGATTTTGTAAATAATAACACTTGCTAGTAGCCGCAATATGGATGATGCACTATAAATAAGACTCTTATGATGGAAAACTGAGTTAAAAGAGAAAAAATTCCTACTCATTAAACACATGACAACTCCTATGCTCCATCTATATTGAGAATCCAGATTTATTTAATAGAAGTTCAATAGTAGGATTTATATAAAACTTGCCTTTTTGGTGATCCAGAGGTTTTCATATTGCTGTAGTAATATGTATTTTATAGATACAGATATTTCCATTACTCCATCAAGAGATCACACACTAAGTAAAATCTTCATATGCAGTTTAATGAATTTTATGGGAAAAAAAAAAGAATGCCCTGATGACCATATTCTGTATAAAATGATAATAATCTATTTTTATAAGCAAGAATTTAAGCCTCTCAGTGTGTCACACAACAGATGTGACCATTGGGTTAAGAGGTCTCAAATGGAAAAACATGAATCAGCCACATTTTGTCCACAATTACTGTTTGTTGTGAGTCCTTACTTCAGAAAGGCTGAACCATTTCAAATCAAATATTTGAAAGTAAGGGATTTGAATAGGAAAACTAGCAGAACTCTGGACTGTGGCATTTCCAGTGTGTATTACAGTATTATACATATTACTAATGTCAAACCTTTAATTTAAAAATATTTTTAAAATTAAACAGAGGAAAATACCACATCAGTAGCATACACTTTGTGTAAGATATTCCAGAGTTTCTGTCAGGACCATCAGTCATGCTGAAATAATGCACAGCTCTTCCCCCTCCTTGCCTCACTTGTTTCTTTCTATCTGGACTCGCATCCAAAAGCTGAGCTAAAACCACTGAACTCATTTTATTTGGAACTCTATGCTGAATTTACACCATATTTCCAAAGGTTAAAAGTCCTATGCTCATCTGCCAAAGACTGGAACCACAAGGTATTTTTCAGTCTAGCTTTTAAAGTTCAAAATTTTTTCAAGTTAATGTCAGATTTGGAAAAATCAGAGCCTATTAAATAATAGAACAGTATTATTAATCATGCTTCAGAATAGAAAAAAATGCAATCCAAACATTAACTTCCATTCTCTTAGCTACTTGTTTTGCTCTTAGTAGGCTAAAAAAAACAACCCACCCGAATTTACAGATACGAAATTTAACAGCTAAATGGAGGTTTATCAGTAACCAGACATACCTAATTCCTCCAGATTAGAATCACGTGAACATTTAAATTAAATCAAACAGTTGGCCACAACATGAGATAATTTGCAGTTGTCCATTAGGTAGAGCAGAATGAATGTTCACTGCTGCACCATTTCTGATCTCTCTCACCCCCCACTCCTCCCTGCTCACACCAACAAGCTGAAGTGACTCAGTGGTCAGGAAACCCGAGGAACATCTCAGCACAGCCTTTTTGTGTCTCACTGGGGTTCTGGGAATCCCAACAGTGCCAGACAGCAGTTCTGCAATGCACCAAAAGGGTAAAACCTGTCCTTGAGCACACACTGCTCCTGCCTTTATTCAACTCTCATGCACACAGAAAAAAGAGGATCATTTGCTAAAGCAGCCTTCAGAGGCCAAGCCTGATAAGTCGTATCTTCATACTTATTCAGACAAAATTTGCACTGACTTCTGATATGCTCTAGTAGCTAAAATAAAAGAAAGAAATTTAGGAAGCACAGAGGAATTTCCTTCTCAGGCCAGATTATGCTCCTCTGGAACAGCTGATGTTTTATTGTTTAACATGAGTAAGTGCAGGATTCTTTTTGTGTTTCTTTTGGAGATTATTGAAAAGAAATATTGTGGCGTACTGGCAAGCACATAAACCCCAAAGTCAGGATCCACCAAACAGCTGGATTGCAGATACCTGGGACTTAAAGCCAACTAACACTTGGCCCAGGCTAATTGCTCTCCTCCCCCACTGGACATGGCTGGAGTTGCTCAGAGCACAACTTTACGCAGCTGAAATGACGCAGAGATGTCCCAGACCTTTGCAAAACCAAGATGCAACTACTCAAAACTTTAATTTCTTGCCTTTTCAGTCCTAAGAGCAATCAAAAGCATTTTAAAAAATATATGGAATATAGAGGATCATCCAAACTGGATGATTCTGATAATTAATTTTTATTGTAGAAAACAGATTGATATCCAGCGGTCTTTAAGTAGAAGGACAAAGGAAGAACCTTTGTTATGAAGTAGGACTACTTTGAGAGACTTTGTAAAATGCCTCATTTTGAGACAAATGTTAATCCCAGAGACATTTCAAACCAAGTATTCTTACAATGTTATTTAGAGGTTATCCTGAACACTCCTATTAAAACTAAACACCCAGGCACAGACCACGGTAGAGTGTGGGAAAACAAACCCTGCAAAGAATCCCTCTAAAGACAACTTGTGCATCATAAGGGAAAGTCTCTTGGCATGCAGATTCAGGTGAGAGAAGATTTTTCCACCATATTAATTTTCATCTGAAGGAAGATGTCAAACTGAATAGGAAAAGAAGAAATTTCTGTTTCTTTATATGCAGGGAAGTACAAAGTTAACTTGGAAATGGGTTTTCATCTCGAAACAAGACTTCAGCAATGCATTCTTAGGTTGATTAGAGAGAGGAAAAGGAAGGTGTGAAGGAGTTCAGCTTCTCAACAAGTTTTAGGGGTACATGCAAAAATAGGAATATTTGCGTGGGATGAAGAATCTCAACCTTGGTTTTCCTTCTCTCTAAAGAGCAAAAGTAAAAAAGCATTGTGCTAAAGTGCAATGTTTATCCTGGAGTCTGGGTGAGAACTGTTCAGGGAAGATTCTGCTGAGGTAAACATCACTGGAAAGAAAGGGAGACTGGGATTAGTTTCCTTCCCAAGTCTCTGTGCTCTCCCTATCACCTGCCTACTGAGTATCTGATTAGAGCTTACAAAATTACATTTCTTTCTGAAAATTTCAACTGATACCCTGGGGACATCTCAATCTTTATATATACATGTCCAGAAACCTGAGACACAGAGTATTTCACAGCAGAAGTTGTTCTAGATTGC
>VYZR01056982.1:9407-20492 GCA_013400675.1 Oxylabes madagascariensis
ATATTAGAAAGATAGAATGGCTGTAATGAGTCAGAAAAAAAAAATGCATCCTGACTTGTGTCCTGTCTCTGTCAATGGCCAGAATCAGGTGCCTTGGGAGGCAGATAAGAAGGGCGAGCATATTGCCTTTAATTTCTAAAATACTCATACAGCACTGAAGATCATATGTGTTCAATAATCCTTACAGAATTTATTCCTCATGATAACAGTTTCTTTGCTTTCAAGGTAATGAAAATTAGGAGAAAATATCTAGAGCTATTGAGGTACTTGAAAAACTAAGAAACAGTGTTGACAAACATNAGAGTCTGCAGGGATTTATTTTTAGACTGGGCACCCCACATCAGTAGCAGATCAATTTTCCTCAGAAGACAGTTCATATCCAATTTATTCTCTTCTGTGTGGCAACACTCCAGTGTTTGCCAGCCATTTGATAGAAAGTTATGTCTAGCCACACTGTCTCACAGACTTCCTAATCTGTCCTTTAAAAGGGGTAGTAATGAACGTCATATTCTCATCTTTTATCTTCATCCTCCATAATTGCTACAAACACAGATTTATTTTTTTTTTACCACCACTTTCCTGTTTATGCAAGATTGCTTTATTTTCCTGGAAATAAGGATTACAGGTAGTCCGAGTCTTTCCTGGATGACTCCTGCTCTGTTCCAAATATGTCGTTTTCTTCTCCTATTAATCATCCTCTCTTCCTTGCTGTGAGAGCTTCTACTTTTCTTCATGCATTGTGCACTATGTAATTACATTAAAGGACCTATTCTTTATTTATAAGAGCTATTTACAAAAGTGGTAAAATTAGATGAAGAATTCCAGCCCTGTGCACACAGACTGGCGTCCTGCCTCTTTTTCCAAACCTCTTTATTTTTTTGCAATTAGTGTTTCTTCACCCAGATTCCAAGCACAGTGCTCATGTACACTCCAGACACTGGTCTAGATGTTGGGAATAACAAGCTGAGGAATCTTACAGTTGAGAAATTCGTTTTTGGAATACATTTATTTGAGCTCATAAAATTAGATTGATGTCAAAATGGAATTGATTAAGTCACCACAGCTGGATCACTACTTGCACTGGAATATGAAATCCTGAGAAGGGTGACAGTGCTATTTAGGTACAAAACAATTCCATAGGGGCAGGGGAGCCTTTCTGCTTCAATGACTACCCTGTTTGTCATCATTACAAGAACTCCAGTTTGATCCTTGATTTTCACTGCTACAGACAAGTCAATTTATTATTGCATCTGATAAAAGAGACAAATAATAATAATAAAAAAGCAGCAGCAGATATTCTTTATTTCTATGAATTCTAAATCAGCCATCAGGAGGCATCCATAAGACTATACTGTACTTGAAAAGCTCAAAAACTTTCAGTGGTTCATTTTTCTGTATTTTGACAACTGAGATTAGAATAAGAAAAATAAAACACCAGTTTTTACTTTGCAGCAAGGGTTCACTGGAATTCACCAGAGCACTTGTTATTTCAAACACTTTGAAAATTGCAATCATATAAGATTGCGTGCTGTAACTTGAGAATATATTTTGTATATATGGTTAAGAAAAGGGATGATCATAAACCTGATGAAGTTCAACAAGGTGAAGGGCAAACCCTCGCACCTCTGGAAGAACAAACCAAAGCACCAGTGCAAGCTGAAAGATGACCATATGGAAGGAATCTTTGCAGAAGAGGACCTGAGACCCTGCCATGAATACACTCTCATACCAAAGATGGCCAATGGAATCCTGGGCTGCATTAGGCAGGGCACTGCCAGCCATTCAAGGAAGGTGATCCTTTCCCAGCTACTCAGCAATGGAAATCACACCTGGAGTTCTGGGCCCAGTTTTGGGCTCTCGTATACAAGACAGGCATGGACATACGGACACTATAATGATGAAGGGGTTGGAGCATCTGTCATATGAGGAGACTGAGAGGGCTGGGAATGGTTATGCTGGATAAGAATAGACTCAGGGGGAAAAGGGTGCACAAATACCTGCAGGGAAGATGCAATAGAACTGAGACAGGCTTTATTCAGTGATGCTTACTTACAAGTGCAGATGCAATGAGTACAAACTGAAATGTGGAGGTTACCTCTGAATGTCAAGGAACACTTTTTACTGTGTTGTTTACAAAATAATGGCACAGATCATCCAGAGAATTTGTAGAACCTTCATACTTGGAGATATTCAAAACTCATTAAGCAAGGTTCTGGGCAATGTGCTACAGCCAATTCTACTTTGAGCCAGGGGAATGAACTAGATCACCTCCAAAAGGTCCTTTTCAGACTAAGTTATTCTGTGCTTAGGCCATTCGAACTTTCTGATTATGTAACTTTTACGTAAACACCAAACAATGCTTATCCAAAGGATAAGTATCTTTGAAATACAGTATGAGGGGAGATCAAGTGCATCATCAACATTGATATCATGCAACACCAATCTAATGAACAATCATATAGTCTCCCTTCCTTAAAAAAAACAACAAAAAAAGCAAAACAAAACTGAAAATAGCAGGATTTTTTCAAAGTACTTTATCTATCTTGCAGTGATTTATGCACCTTATTATTTTTCTCCATGCAATAATTCTCAAGTGAGAATAGATAAAACAGCCTGGGGATAAGGGCTTGAATTGGTCTTCCTCCCTCAATGGGAGTAAGCCAACCTTTTGACTAAAGAGTTTGATGCTTTTGTGTTCTTTTTTTGACTCATAAATCTTGTATACTTTGCTTCATTGTTTCCCAGCCTTGGTTACCCATTTATTTCCCAGCTGTTCTGTACCCCATCTAAAGAAATTTTCCATGAAAGCAGCAGATGAAGATTTGAAACCCTGAAATCTGATTAGAGACCTTTTACTCAGATTCAACAAGGACAATATTTTCATTATTACGTCATTTGTAAAAGATAAAGACTATCATCATTGCCCAAATATCCTTTTCCAGCAGTTGACTTTTTAAAATGAATGAAGTATGGTCTGTTGGGCATTTACCTAAATTCTGTACAATTTAGCTTGAATAAATTTTTTGGGCCTGAATTAGAAACTTACATTCCAACAGATTTTTTTTTTTTTTACTTGTTACCATGATTTTTGGTATAAGCTTTTGTTTGGCCCTTGGGATTTTAAAGTAACTTGAAACATTTAGGCCTCCTTTTATTTTTTGTTTAATTTTCTTTTTAGAATTGAAGGTTATAATATCAAAAAACCTCAAAAGAAAAAACTCAAGTTTTTAATTTTCAAAACATAAAATGCACTCTTTTAAATTTAGGACTTGTTTTTAAACTGATACAGTTTTGTAAACAAAGGGATACATGAGAAATAGCAGTGCTGTAATTTTATCTTTTGCTCAAAAAGAACACATCTTAGGATGAAATGTTTCAGTCAACATTTCTTTTCCTTTATTCTTTTTTTCCCATTTTTCTTTTTTTTTTCTTCATTTAAGTATCAAAATATATGCCACAATCAGAGTTAAAAAGGAAAAAAATAAAATAATCATAACATTGGTCTTCCCAAGTACTCTGAAACTGTCATTAACAAAAAAAAGACAAACAAAAGAAGAAACCCAAAATACCATGACTTCAGTGGAAAAATAAGGAAATTTAGCAAGGCTGCATGTTAAAATTTTTATCAAAAAACCTTTCAGCTGTTGCCCATAGTTTCTTCCTGATATAAGGGGATTTTCTACGTATGCAGCAATCTTACTTCAGCAATTTTAGACTGAGGGGAAAGCAGTAAAAAAGAGTCAGTTCCTCTCATCCAAAGCATCATCCCAAGCTGAGGCTGTCCTAATTCACACCCAAGTCTCTAATTGAAATATCTCTATTGATCGCACATACTTGACAATGGTGAATTTCATCTCCTGGAGTCTAAAAGCACTCATTCTTAATTTTACGCACAGGACGGTCTCATGAAAATGAATGATTCTGCTCGTGCTTTTTACATTAGGCACATAACTCCACAAAACAGTTCTGAAGTCAGCAGGTCTCTTGACAGTGTGTTTTAGGCCAAATAGAGTATCTTAAAGCAGAAAATGGCTCGTGAATGCAAAACCTGCTTTTTTCAATATCTGATTACTAGGTCTTCCCCAATATTAGTCCATGACTTTGAGGCGCAGTTGCAGTCAATCATTGTGCCTGTGTTCATGTAATGATTGTACAAAGATGTTTCACTCCAAATATTTCAGAGCTTTTTTTGGTCTCTATGTGATACAGCTTCTATCTTGCAGAAAAACTGAGTTATAACTTTTATGCTTTAGGCAGGTAAGGAGTTCCCTTCCAATTGACTCAAAAAATCTTACAAAAAAAAAAAGTTTAAAGAGCAACTGGAGTTAGATCAGTTCTACCAATAATTCCAGTGACCTTATATGCTTAGCACAGCCAAGTCTTTTTTAACCCCCTGATCCCTACCTTTTTTACTCGGTTATTGGATTCCAGAAAGAAGTGCAAGGCATTAATACCTCAGCTGGAATAACCAAGACTGAATATTATTGAGCTTTCTTATTAGAAGTGGCATTTTCATTACAATTCCTTTCTTCGTCCTGAAAAATCGTGATGTTGTATTGTCTGTTCTGATACGAGAGTGTTGCAGCAAATGCCTAGGAGGTAATACAGTTAAGGAAAAAAATGCATATGATGGCTGGTCCAGAGGTAATTTATACATTTGTTTCCTTGTTGGCAGGCTGTATTTTTAATGAGAAGTTATGCACCTGAAGCATCAGTGCATTGATTTCTTAGTGACATAATAGACAGAAAGGTTGTTTTGCATAATCTGATCTACAAGGACATGTAAGTCTGTCAAGAATGACAGGAGTTGGATGTTTCTGTTAAATTCAATGGACTGTCACATGAGAGCAACAACCACTTCAGCAAAAAATCCCATAGAATAATCAAAGGGAAGTGAATGACATACTGTGAATTTGGCCTATGGTTTGATGTAGAATTACAGATACCATCTCCCTATAAATCCCTCACCCGTCTGAAAACTGTTTGCTCTGTGTAGTAGACACAAGCTGGTTTTCTTTAATCATAGACGCTCGCTCTTAGCTTCCCTTCTCTGGAGGAAAACAAAGGTCAATAAAATAATTTAATTTCCCTAATCACCCTGTCGTGGTTTGAGCAGGAAGTGAGTTTTCAGGAAGTTACAGAGGTACGTCTACGTGAACTTCCAGGGGTTAAATATCAGAAACTCCCAGGGAATTCCCCTTTTCCGTCTGGGCAGCTGTACAGGTAACAGGGCCGGTCCTGGTCCGCCGTGTGGCCCCCGGGCCTGGCGGCCCGGCCGGCCCTGCCGCCCCTGCTGGAGGGGGCCAGCCCGGGACCGGTCGTGCTCTTCCCACCTGCCCACATCGATTGCCGGCAAAGCAGAGAGACAGGCTGCAGCTTAACATCCAGCAAACTTTTACAGCCTAACCCCGAGCCGGCCAGCGCCAGGGGAGTCCAGGAGTCCCCAGGAGTCCCTGGGAGCAGCCCCAGTTCGGGCTGGGCCCACCCTGTTGAGACCTAGAGGGTGGGCAGGTGGCATTTATAAGTATTTTTAATGATTCCTGACTGCGCGGACGCTCGGAGCTCCGACTTTCGGCTCTCCCCCCAGCTCGGCCTTGAAAAACTGACAATGATAAGCCGCAGCAGCCAGCTGAGGAAGAGAGCAGACCTGGGCAGATTTAACTCTTTCCTAGCAAGATGAAGCTTTCAAAACTCCAGCTTTTTTCCCTGAGAGAGAGAAAAGGACAGAATGATTTGAAACGTAGAACGACAGCATGATGCAAAGTCAGTGAAAGAACTGATGTGATTTTTTGGAAGAAGGGATTTGAGGCAGTGGACATTTCTGGACTTCTCTAGATGTAAACCATGGAGAAAATGGACCTGTTTTGTAAAAGCTGTTTGGGGGAATGCTGGTTCTAGTCAAGGATGGTGGACTGTTGTACTTGAGATTTCATTGAGAATGTTGTAATAGTGAGTCCCCCGCTCCTGGGATAAAAGGAGGTCTCTTGGATGGAGACGATTTCAGAGATAGAAGAAGAGAATCTTTGTTGTAAACTAGAGGAGGCATTCTTAAACGTTACCCCAAATGTGCTGAGGGGCCCATGGGTAGTCGTGGGAAAGGCTGCTGATGGGTGGGATGGCACAATCTGCAAGATTCCGGGCGGTTGCAGATTTGTGACACTGGGAGCCACCAGACCCTTTTTTTTTGTGGCAAATGTCTCCATGGGACACTAGAGAGACTGCGCTCCCAAAGTGATGAAAGATTATGTTTAAATGGTGAAACTGACTGAAAATCATAGTTTGTCTCTCTGTGTTGGTTGTAAAAAAATGAACAATTGGTGGGAGAAGAAGAAAGGTTTTGAAGTTTCAATCTTTTTTTTTCTCTTTTTTTTTTTCCTTTCAGCCTTTTAGTGTGTGTGTTAATAAAACTTATCTGTTCAAACTTAAGTTGGGCCTGTTTTGCCTTTTCTCTCCTAATTCCATCTCACAGCAGTAAAAACACTCAATTTGGCAAACAGGATTTGGCGAACGTGAAACCACAATAACCCCAAGACACCATTTCTCTGTTTCATAAGAAAGCTCCTTGCTGTCCCTGGCCCCTCCTGTCAGTGAGTGGTATGTGAGGGAAACTGGGGAAAAGCTGCCCAGTGTGTGAGTTGGGGAGGTGTTTCCAAAGTCTTAGCTCTGACAGCTCTATGTGAACTGTGCAGTCGTGAATGATGTTTTTAACTGCTTTGTTTCCTTTGTGACTGAGATACAGCTGCTTAATGCAGAGGACACCTCTGTTGCCAGGGCTTTTCTTCATCCTGTGCTCCAACCCCAAACCCATGATCACAGTTGTTCAATGGTGTATGATGGCCCACAGTAGCAGTCACAGTGGCTGCTCAGGGAATAGCCTAACAGTATCCTTCCAGGTTTGACACAACACTCAGGATTTGAGACAGTATGTGGGAGGCCAGTTTGCATTGTGGATGAGGCTTGCTTGCAGTTATCTGTAGGTAACTACAAAGACATCCAGCTTTGTGATTCTGCCAATATTCAGATGTGTACTTAATTTTGACCTTTTACTTGCACGAGCTGCCCTGCTGGAATGCATGAGATTACTGTTGTGCTCGGAGACATCAATGCTGGCAGGGCCGGTGTGTAAGATGGGCCCTGTTCAAGCAGGCACTCAAGCCTGTGTCTGCCTTTACCTATTCAACAAGTCCCTTTAATGGAACTCAAGTGTGTGCCTAAGTGCTATCTTAAGCCTGAGCAGTGCTAGCTGATATAATTGGGGTCAATGAACAGAAACGGTTAGCAGCCACATAATGTGGGCCTGATATTTCTGAGTCTGAGAGATTTTAGCCTGCTAGCAGCTGTTAACCTTTTTCCCAAGGGAAAATTCCTCAAGAAAGCTTCTTCTCAAAACAATCTTGGCAAACAACTATCCTTTCTCAAAACAATTTTTCTCCAGGTGATGCTTTGCCTTTCAAGTTATCAAAAGAAAACATTTTAGCTGTTTTTTAGTTTAAGCGATAAGATTAGAGAGGTGTCATTCCTATCCACCAATTATGTTAAGTTTATCGGAACACCTTACAAAAAGTAGCAAGAATTAAACAATAAAGCCTTTTTTCTATGCTCTTTGCCTTCCGAAATATTTGGAGCCTCTCATCTTTTTCTCATGCCCTACAATGACAGTGCCACTGTCTGGGAAAGAAGCGTGGGGGGTGGTTGCCACTTTGTGAAACCTTTCAGCCCTACGAGATCCTGTTTCAATAACTGAAGTAGCTGCCAGCTCCTGGTTTAATTCTGCTCTTAGAGGAAGTCTGCACAGGATCACTGCAACCCATCAGACTGTTCCTACACGCCTGTGTCCAGTTCAAACAACAGGGCAGGAAGTCAGCTGCAGCNAAAAATATAAATTCAAAAGTGATCATTTGATGAAAACAATTAGCTTTTTTTGATTCAGCTCTTAATATTCTGGACCGTAGAATGCAGTTTTTAACAAAATTATATAAATTAATGTAACACACCAAATTAGTCAGCTACAATTTCAGTATTAAAGTTAATTTAGTTCAGTTATCAAAACAATTTGAACATAAAGTTATCTCAGATATTTCTAGTTTTAAATTTGCTTGAAATCAAAGTCTGGATCATTAGGAATGGAAAACNAAGAAAACATTTTAGCTGTTTTTTAGTTTAAGCGATAAGATTAGAGAGGTGTCATTCCTATCCACCAATTATGTTAAGTTTATCGGAACACCTTACAAAAAGTAGTAAGAATTAGACAATAAAGCCTTCATTATATGCTCTTTGCCTTCTGAAATGTATGCAGTCTCTCATCTTTTTCTTGTGTCCTACAACAACAATGAATGACATTTTCTCCATGTCAAGCACAGATGAAATGTTTGAAAGCAAGGAATGGTATTAGCCATTCCTATTATGCATGCAAAGTGCAAAAATGATATCTTGAAGCAATTGAACTCTGGAAAAGAAACTTTTTTATTTTCCAGTGAAACCATTCTACTATATTTTCTATATTTATCTGGAAAAATGAAGATGTGAGTTTTCTACATGGACATCAGTTGGAAAAATAAATTGAAAAGTATTTGTCAAATCAGTGGCAAAACAATATCCAGGAAGTGAGTAAAAATGGTTGAAATTGTACAAAAGTAATTTATCTGATTTTCATCACCAAAAGTGGAACTAAGAATCAAACCTTAGTTATTATTATACTTACTAATGAGATTCAAATCAAAAGAATTTGTTTCATATTGAAAGGTTGATTAAAACTTCTAAAAAGATACTTCAGAATCTTTTTTCAAACCAAAAAGTAAAAAAAAAAAGAAACAAACAAAAAAAACAACAACTTAAAAATATAAATTCAAAAGTGATCATTTGATGAAAACAATTAGCTTTTTTTGATTCAGCTCTTAATATTCTGGACCGTAGAATGCAGTTTTTAACAAAATTATATAAATTAATGTAACACACCAAATTAGTCAGCTACAATTTCAGTACTAAAGTTAATTTAGTTCAGTTATCAAAACAATTTGAACATAAAGTTATCACAGATATTTCTAGTTTTAAATTTGCTTGAAATCAAAGTCTGGATCATTAGGAATGGAAAACAGAGAAGGTCCTTGCTCTCTAAATCCCATGCAGTGACCTGCTGTGGGTTATGGTTTGCATAATTCATAAAAACAGCAGAGAAAAAAAATGACAAGTCCACTTTTCAGTTGCAACATTACTCTTTGTGTAAAAAATGCAAAGACCCCAATGGCACTGCAATGAGTTCTCATCATTCCAGCAATACAGATTTTCCATACAAATCAGAAGTGATTTCTGAGTATCAGATCATAGAATTATATCAAGGCTTGAGGACAACCAAAACATTTGAAAGACATTCAGCCTGTCTTCAAGTGTTAAGGCAGTAATTCAGGTAAAATTTATTCTTCAAAATTTGTTACTTCCTAGTTTAAAAGTGGTTCAGGGAGCACTTCTGCTAGATCCCTCAGTACCCTTGGATGAATCCCATCCCCAGCCCCAGAGACTTGTCTGTGTGTCTAAGTGGTGAAGCAGGTCCATTTTCCCTTGGATTATGGGAGCTTCAATTTACCTCCCATTCCTGCCTTCTGGCTCAGAGAGCTGAGTACGTTTATGTTGATGTTCAAATCTCCTACATTTAACTTCTCTCTTAAAACACAGATGTGCCTGCTAATTATCTTCCAGCCTTTCTGCCTTTTTCCATCTGTATCTTTAAATTTTTTCTTTGCCTGTTACAGAGGGGCTCTTGTCACTATAAAGCAGGTAGATCTTGTCCTTCAGTTTCGATATGTGATGCAGAAAGAAGTAAAAGGAAGTGGAGGGAGTAAAATGAGGTCTGTAAAGCTAACAGGAGTGATTTAAGATGACCCCAGCCCCTCAGCTGTGAGGCACTGTCTGTGTCAGTCAGTGCATGAGAAGAAGAAAAAATCTGTTCCCCAAACACATGGAGAAATGAGTTACTGCCTTTCTGCAAGAGAGGAATTAATAACAACAGCCAGAGAGAGAGAGAATTATTCATTGGTTGCAAGATTTCCCTGCAAATTGATAATTTCTAAAATTTTCTATATTACTGGAAGTTCCCGTAGAACTCAAAATCCTGAATTTACTCCATAAACATATTTATTTCAAAACCAAAAATAAATTCATGTTGTAAATGAAAAACTGCAAGTAACATACAGCATTAAGTAATTTGGCTTCCCTGCAAAGGGAAGCCAGCTTTTTGAGTCTATTCTGAGATACTGACATCCTCTTGCTGAAGTTACTTGCCCTTTCATAATATACTTCCTCTTAAAAGATCACTTTATAAAGGTTTACATTGATCTGAATAATCCTAATGTCAATGATATGAACAAGAATATTCTGCTGGTACTTGATTCATCATGGCCAGGTTCTGATTTCAAGAAACAAATCCAGTGTAAGATTAAGACACCTAATTTTGTGTCTCATGTATGTGTCTGCTTGTGTGATAAATATTTACATTCCCACTGTATGGGCCTGTCAGGCTCTGCTACACTCAATGGAGACACAGCCAGTGGAGCCTAAGGAATGATTTAGATGACTAGGTGATAGAGATCTGCTTTTGGAGGAAAAGCCTTGCTCTGCTCCTATGGTGGGCTCCACACTGTTAACAATACCACCAGCATAGCTGCATGACATGGCACACAAGACACCTCTTTATAAAAGGTGCCTAAATTCTGGAGCCATGATATTGAACTTTAGGCCTTCTCCAGGGGATGGTAGGGTTTCCCTGACCCAGCTGGGGTTGTGCTGCTTGTGTTCAGCTGATCCCACAGCCTGTGTCAGAGCTGCCCAGCCAGCACAGGGTAATCAGATACCACAGGGCATTTCTAAGGCCACGTGATTTCATATAGCTTGCTCAAAATCCAACAATCCTTTTAGATTTGAAATCCCCCAATTTCCCAGGTTTTACACATCACAAGAGTGAGACTAATTTAGAGAACTTTTTTGGGACAGGACTGCAGGTCACCTCACTTTTGGCCTCAGTTTACACTGCAGAGCAGGCACAGAAATACTGCAATAGAGCCCTTTTGGGCAAAATACCCCCAAAGTACTCTA
>VYZR01056984.1:17424-31168 GCA_013400675.1 Oxylabes madagascariensis
AAAAAATCTTTTTTTTTTTTTTTTTTTTTTCAAAGCTTCTGCTTCTGGTGGAAATATTTAAGGCTGCCTGTGAAACGAAAAATGGAGAATTTATGTTACCTGTGTTACATTTTGGAAAAGTTCTAGAAATTCTTTCAGAAGTTCCTGGCTACAGGGTGCACAGAAAATTTCCCCTTTGCCATATTTTTTGCCTCCAAATCACACTGCTTAAGGTTTCCTTTAATCTTGTTTAATGTGAACTTAAAATGCAAAATAATCTTTTTGCAAACAAGCCTTTAATGACTCCTCTCTAAGCTTCAATTTTTTGAGAGCTGCTATTTGTATCCTTCTTTCCCCAGCCTCATTGCTTCAAGCCCAAATCTGTGTTTCCTGTTAAGTCCTCCTGTGTAAACAGTCTCCAGTGGTCCTCTCGCTTTGAGGAGACTGTAATACCATCCTTGCTGATGTATGGCTTATTCCACAGCTAAATGGTTGGTTGTTAACATAAGAGTTCCATGCTAACTCTGGAATTTATAAGTTTTACCAACGGATTTCCAAAATCATCATAGTTTTATGAACAAAGAAAATGAGAAAGACAGGAACACTTTATAGGCTTAAAATGACTAGCTAATGTCCAGTAGCCATACATGTCCGAGCATATATTTTTACAACCAACTTGAAATTGTTAGATGCTTTTAATAATAACTGTCTATATACAACAGCTGAAACATCCTAATGGACAGAGTTAGATTTTTTTCTTCCTTGCTTTCAGCAAATTGAAATGAATAAAAGAGAAGCAGAGAAAGAGATATTTTATATCTGAGCGAAAATAGGAGACCCCTTATTAGATGATTTTAAAATGCTGGAGAAGGTCTTGTGACTAATCTGATTTCTATGAAAAACATTAGGACAAACGCTATTAGAGCTAATACCTTAACCTGCCCTTGCCTTCATTCCTTATTGTCTGAGAATGCTTTAGATTGTGTTGTGAGGGAGCAGCCCAGCTGCTGATTCATAGAGTGAGCTTTGGCATCAGCCTCTTGACTGCTCTTAGGACTTGCACATGAGAACTGGAAGAGAATAAAAGGCTGTATTTGGCAACCGGCACTCCTTTAAGTCATGCAATTCAAATCAATGGCCAGAACATCTGAGTAGAGCATATGAGTAGTTGAATGGGGGAGGACTGAAGTGGCAACACTGAGCTCAGGTGTTCTGTTAGAAAAGCATGGCATTGAAGACCAAGCCTCTCACATTTTTTGCCTGATTTAATCTCAGACTTGCTGGATGTTTGAAAGAAAATTACAATTCCTTTTAAAGAAGCTTATTTGGATCTACCTTACAACTCTCAAGTATTGACAATGGCTCCAAAACATACATGATTTTCATTTCCACTTGAAATGTATTTCTTTATTTAGCCTTTATTATTTCTAGAAGCTATATTAATTTTTTTATAGTTTTTATAAATTATTTCTATATTTTATAATTAATTTATTACTGAAACTGCTGTTCTTGCTCAAAGTTATGGGAAAGTAAATCCATATTTGGTATTTAAGACCGAGGAATTTTTACAGGATTCCTTACCACTGTTTTGAAAGAAGAGGAGTGAACAGATCTTGAATTAGAAATTTCAGCTAGCCAAACCAAAACCCAAAAATTAAAATCAAAACAAAACTAAACAGAGCAAAAACCAACACAAATCAACCCCACAAAACACCCAAAACAATAAGAAAAATGTGCACAATTATTAGGTACTATGACTTCAGGTCGCAGCTCACAGCTTAATTGCTGGGTTAAGAAAGATCCTGGCTGGTTGGTATAGTGGTCCAACCCAGGGCAAAGCATTTCAAAGACTTGCTTGTGCATGAGTCAGTTTAGGTGATTTAGGTCTTGCTTGTCTGCCTGGGCTAATTAGCCCAAATTAGAGATAATTAGTGAGCTAGCTCAGGTGGAACAATATCCTGCTGCAACTATCTAGTTTCTGGTTCTGAACCTGGTTTCCCCTGAGGCAACTCAGTGCTCTCTGCTGAGCTGTGCAGTGTGAGCTTGCCCTAAATAACTTGTCCAGGTTCAGTTGAGTACAGTTCAGAGCCAGGAATAGAACTGCCATCAGTTGACTTCATGACCTGCCTGAAACCATGCTATTGTTGGTTTTCTCAGAGTTCTTGATTTTATTTTTAAAAAGCCTTCAATTTTTCAGCTGAGCAGCTTGAGGCATAATAAAGAGGTCAGTTAATGGCACTACCGGGAGTAGCACCTGGTATCCTTTGGAGAGACTATTCCCAGCTCTTTGGCTCTAAGCGGCAGAACATGCAGCCTCTTTAGACTCACCCCAGAAATGATCTATAAATACAACAGCGCTAGGTTTGTTTTAAGCCCACACATAAGGAGTTTATTTGAAGGCACCCTCAGGCAGCCTTTTCAGTTATGAAATAAGTTCTGAAGCTGCTCTGCTGTGGCTTAGACTTTTTAGATAGTCTCCAGGTTATATGGGAAGTTGTACATAATTTTAGTTGCTGTTTAAGGTTCCAGAATGTGGCAGTTGCCCAGATCTGTAAGATAATGAGCCGGAATTCTTCTTCCCACATATTTATGTATTCTGCCAATTGCAGCTCCTACCTCCCCTTTTTTTTTAAATTTCTCCTCTTTCCTCCCTGCACCCTATTGGGAAAAGGAGAGCTGACAGAAGGCAAGAAAGGTTAGTGTGAGCTCCATTACAATCAGTTGATGCTTGCTGTTAAATGAAGTGTGAAGCGGATTGTTAATGCCCCTTTTTTTTTCTTTTCCTCATGAAGGATTAGTTTTTTTCCTTTTATGATAAAAGAGTGATTCACATACACATCACTGTTCAGATCCAGACACTCAGCTGTTTCTGATATTCTGTTATTCTGTTTCTGATCTCAGTTGGACAAATGAGGTTTATTTACAAGTAAGGGTTAACGGACTGCATAGCAAACAAGATTTCATAACTGTTTTCTGTTTTTTGCTGAGTCCAAGGTTGCTAGGCTAGAAGGTTAAAATTGTAAGTTTATCTACATTATCCACTGATGCAGTGGCTTAGAAATCTTTTCACTGGTGCACTCAAGATACACGTGGTCTTATTCATCTTGAAAAATAATAGGAAAGAAGTTACATAATGGCCAAATATATCATGCATTAAGTAGCAGGTAAGTTCTCAAATTGTGGTGTCTACGTTGTGGATTGATGTGGTTGCCGGAGAAATCCCCCGAGCTCTCACTCTCTGGTCCATGCCGAGAGTGGTCATCCCCGGGTCCGGCTCTGACCCGAGCAGCGGTGCAGAGATGGTGCAGAGCAGGGCTGCTTCTGCTCTCGATGGCTGCCGCTGGTTCAGCGCCAAGGATTGGGGCAAAAAACAGGGAGGAGCCTTTCGTGTGCTTCTCAAAGGAGTTTATCCCTCGAGAGGGGCAGGGACAAAAAGCTGAACATCAGCATTGGGCACAGTCTTTTAAACAGGGAGGTACAGGGGGAGGGTACAATTCTTCAACCAATCAGGGATACAACTGGGAGGAGATTAGGGAGGGGCCCACAATATGACAACCAGTAGGAAAGACAGTGGGAGTGGAAAGGGTCACATGGACCAATGGGGCCTGGTGGAATAGGGGAATTCCCGGGAGGGGTTTAGGCAGGGGGCTGGGACAAGGACTGACAGGGAACTCTCTAGAACCAAGGGCAGGGATTAGGGAGGATTGATATTATGTAGATGAGGTAACAGGTGGGTCTAGGGAGTGAATGACAACTGGGCAAGGGAGGAGAAAACTTTGGGTAAAACCATCCATCCACCTGAGGGGAGAAATAGGAACAAACCATTCAAAAAGGTTTACAAAAATATGCATAAAGAAAAACACACCACCACAGTGGATGAGATGTTACAATATTATATCTGGATAGAAATCTTTTCAGTTTAAGGATATTTTTTGATTTAGGCCTATGCATAAATCAGCTAAAAAGTCATACAATTCCCTGTTTTTGCTAAACAGAGATGCATTATAAGCCTATGTCCCCTAAACTATTTTATACTGAAGTTCTGCTTCTGGATATCCCAGAACGTGGGAAGAGCAGGCAACATAATGACTCAAGCAAATCTTACTGGAAGATAACATACATACATATGCATAATTAATAGAGGAGGAAGAAATAGTTTGGACAAATATAAAAGAATTCACCCAACCTCACTTTTAAGGAAGACTATAAATTATTCAAGTGAAAAATTAATGAAAGATGTGAAGTTTTGTGGAAAAGAAAGCAAATATTAAATGAGTTTGTTGTAGGTAGATGGTATTAATCATGCTAGGTGTTGTTCATTTACAAAAGAGCTGTTACTTTTAGACAAGGGAAACAGCAAGCTTTATCTACCTATAAAAAGATAAAGCCAATGCTATGGTGCCAGCCAACAAAAGGGTACTAAGATTGGAAAATAAACCTGAGACTGGTTGAAAAAAATGACACCAAGTTATCATTATCAAAAAAACCTGAAGAAAGTTATGACTGAAATTTCTCAAGGCTCAATCTTGGAACCATTAATACTTTCACTAATTTTCTTTTTGTGCTGAAGTCATTAATTGTTATAAATAGTGTTGAACACACAAAGTTAGTAATCATCATCAAATCAGAGGTGTGCCGGGACATCTTGAAGAAAGAAATAGAAAGAATTGAGGTAATTGAAATGGGATAAAGTATTAAAATACAGAAAGCAGTCTCTGTACTGAAGAACTAAAATGAATTTTGGTTCAGGGTGATCAGTGGACTAGAGGGCACATTTTACAATAGCAAATAAAAAGATCTTGTCTTAAACTCACAGAATGGGGGCTGAGAAGGGGCAATTGCTCTCTAAATGCACCAAAGGGGAATAAACAGCAGGGAGGGAGGAGAACTTATTAACCTAAAGGACATTGCTGGCACAAAAACAAAGGTTCATTATAAAATTAAAGTCAGAAATTAAAGGAACCATCAGAGGAATGAGGAATGTCCTTCTGATAGAAGTAATGGAATCAACTTCTTTAAAGTAGAATCTAAGTTTATAACAGTAGTTCTATGATACGATTGGCTGTCATAGGAAACAGCTAGACCGTGTGAGTTAGAAGGCCTTGGAGAGTCTTATGCCCAGCCTCATCTTCAGAAAGTGTTGATGTTTCGGTGTAGAAATTCACAGAGGGGAGAACACAATGATCAACCATCACCAGGTGTAACCTGTCTATACAAAAAAGTACACAGCTTTTTTGATGTGGTGTTAAATTTCACATTCACGGACTTCCCTGGAAGCAGGATGGGCTCAAGGCAGAATATTACCATCAAATAAATAATAATAAAAAGATCTGAATTTTAATTTGATTCAAAAAACCCTCATAAAGTCAGCCAGTTATGGGTGTAATGCCCATATTTGAGAATAGACACAAATTTTGTCAGAGGACATATAGTAGTAGTGTAAGTCAATCTTGCACTTTGTATAATTACTTTTTCCTATTGAGAAAAAATGTATCATGTCTAGGATTCTGTCCATTATGTTCTACTTATCTTTCATCCTTTTTCTTATTTGCCCGCTTCTCCCCTCCCAACCTTAAACACTCTGTAAAAAAAAAGTCGGCTCTGATCTGCTGTGTATGTGCTGAGGACATTAAAACATTTTGCTTTTTTTATTATTTCTTAGTGCATTGAAAAGTCAAAATGAATAGAAATCACAAAAATAACTGTGATTTTATGTGTCTTTGCCTATTCAATACGCAGACTGTTGGTGTATCAGGTTGCTTGCATTCTAAAAGGATAGGAAATAATAACCCTTTTTTTTTCACCTTGGATGAAGCAGTTTTTTCCTGTAGAAGTTTGTAATATTATGCCAATTAAAAGTGGCAGAAAAATCAGAACTAGTATCCATAATTGCTGCTGAACAACATTTATTCCATGGCTAAACAAGAATTTTGATTTTCAATATTGTCAGTCTGGCAATTTCTGCAAGTCATACATTTGATGCCTTAAGGCATCACATTGACCTTTTCTGTAGAACTTTAATCATTTATTTTCTCTTTTAAATGTAAAAATGTCCAGCCTTTGTCCTCAGTTTGATTCAATGTTTAACAAAGAAAAGCAATGAAAAAGGGTTGATCTACCTTGTCAGTACATATGCTTTGACCCTTTGGTGCTCTCTTGATCTTTATGAGCTGGCAAAATAAAAAATCAGAACTATGATACTACACAAACACTGGTAAATGCAAGAAATTTAAGATTTTTTTTTAACCTTCACCTTTTACTTTCATTCCTCTACCATTCATGTAGTTTTGAGTGATGTTGTTTTTATGACTATCATTACCTCATATTTTGTGATATATGGTTTACTGAAAGTAGTGACCTAGATTGTCAAAATGTACCAAAACATTCTATATTTCATGACAAACATACTAAAACTACCTGTTTACTTACATGCTTTTTAAGATACACATATGTAAAACTCATAACTAAAGTTAATTTAAGTGTTTTAAAAATGTTTCAGGTTTTTCATATGTTTTAAGAAATCCTAGACTGGAGATGCCAAAGATCTCATTCATTTTCTCTGCTCCTCAGACATAAAAGAGAAATGATGATGGGAGAAGAAAAATGTGAAACTGTTGTTGCCATGCAGAACAAACCCTTAATTAACAATACAGTATTAACTGAGTTATGTGCCTCATATTTCAGGGGATTGATGTTAGTATCTTCAAAGAAAAAACATCTAAAATTTACTGTTCTGCCTAGTTTTTATTCCTACTTACAGTCCATACTTTCCCAGCTATGTACAGTAATTTTCACAGCGACAACATTCTGATCTCAGAGGTTTCACTGTGAATGGGAGATGCAGGCATTACCTTCAAAGGGTGTTAACATACTACTTGAAAGGCCATGAATTAAAAAAGACAAAGACCAGCTGCTAGCTAGAGGATTACAAACCCAAAAAGTTTGAATTTATTACAAGTGTTGAATAGAAGGAAAAAAATCCCAAATTGTTTTACAAGACTTGATTTATGATCAAACATATGAAGTGAAAACTTTTTTTTTAAAAAGTGAACCTACTGCTATTTATCATATTTGTTCTCAGTACCCTTACAAAATAATTTTTGAAGGAGACAGCCTTTAGTAAAACTCAGTCCTAGCACTGGACAAAATATGCACTCCGAATGATACTTATGCATTCTCTGCAGAAAAAAACAAGGTGTCAAACAACTAAGAATTTTTTGTGCTAATTTTCATTAACTTTGTAGAATAAGTAATTAACTGTTCTCTCCTATACAAGCTCACTGTCTACATTTCAGCAGATTGTGTTAATAATTGAAATATAAAAAAAATATACTACACTGCGTAGAAGGTTATTAATTTTTAGTGATATCCAACCAATAGTGTAATTGAAATGTGTTTTATAAATAAATGCACCATCTTATGAAATGAAAGAGTTGTGCATTATGGGACTTTTTGAGTGAGTAAGTTTGTAAAAAAAGTAAACATAAACAAACTTAAGCTTGAGCTGTGTAGAAGTGTAGTGACACTTCTGCTCTGCACTATTAAGCCTAATACTTATACTGGCAGAAACATTGCCCTTCCATAAACTGGGAATACTTCTGGATTCAGTCAAGATGCAGACTCTGAGCAGAATGCTTTTTGGTAGAATGTGAGAAGAGTCAGCAGCTCTAGGAAAGGATTTGGAACAATACTTAAAAGCACTTAATGATCTACTATACTAACAGTATATACATGACAGTTGTAATTGTACTGACATTACAAACATGTGATACGTAAATATTGAGAACACTTTGTTCAAGAACACTTGAGAATGTTGTGTCCTGATTTTTTAATAAAAGATGGTATAACGTGAGAAAATGCTGTTTCCAAACTGTTTATTAATGCAGCTGTTTAAGCTGATCAACTCCATATTAAAGCCCAGTAAAAGCTGAAGGTTTGTTGTTGCTATAACTGTTCCAGAGTATTAGGAATACAACAAAAGTGACTTTTTGAGGCAAATTTTGTTTGGTTGTATTTTTTGGGTGAGTTTTTTCTTTGTTTGTTTTTCGTTGACACAACAGAGATCTGACTTGTTGTAGACTTCCAGGTACTAACACCTTAAAAGAAATAACTGTTTTGGGCAGAATGGTTGGCAAGTATTTGGGATACCCCAGTTTATTTTCAGAAAGAGGAGAACATATTCCTAGTGCCAAACCTTTTTTAATGCACATCGATTTATTAAGGAGGAATGTCAAAAGTCCAGTTTCTTACACACAAGAAGACTCAAACATTAAGATATCAGTCGGAGGTTTTCCTTATTCCAAGTCATTTACTGAATGATCTCTAAATATATAAATGGATGGAAACTTTTAGCTGAGGAATCTTCTAGAAGAGTGAAGGCTAGAACCTCATGCTTGTTTCAATTAAGGAAAGTGGTAAGATTCCCTAACATTTTAACAGGGCAGAAAAACCGCATAATTGCCTCTTAGGCTTTGCAAAATTTTCACAGAAAACCATGGGAGTAAGAAATTTAGAAGTGCAGGTGTTGCATGGCCTGTTTTTTGGTAGCAGAGGACCAGAGGTGTAGCTTCTGTGAGAAGCTGCTGGAAGCTTCCACTATGTCCAGCAGAGCCCATTCCTGATGGGTCTGGAGATAGACATGCTGCTGGCCAAAGCTGGGCCAAATAGAGATTGTGGTAATGCCTCTGTGATAATAGATTTAAGAAGAAATCAAAAGAAAACTCGTGGAGGAATTTTAATTGTGACTAGAGATGAGGGGAATGAGAACATATGAGGAGAACAATTACATACACCAAGATCAGTGAAGAAGGAAGGGGAGGAGGTGCTCCATGAGCTGAAGCTGAGATTCCTCTGCAGGGTGTGGTGAGGACCATGGTGAGGCAGCTGTGACCCTGCATGGGGATCCATGGGGGATGCAGAGATCTACCCACAGCCCATGGAGGAGCTCCATGCTGGATGGATGCCAGGAGGAAGCTGTGATCCAGTGGGAGACCCGTGGAGAGTGGGGCCCTGCTCCCAGGCTGGAGCAGCCTGTCCTTAAAGGACTGCCCCCCGTGGAAGAGTGACCCATGCCACAGAAGTTGGAGGGGTGCTGTTGTCTGTGTGATGAACTCACGTTGCCGCAGTTTGCAGGGAGCTGCTTCTCATGAGATGGACTCACATTGGAGAAGTTCATGGAGAGCTGTCTCCCATGGGAGGGACCCCACGCTGCAGCAGGTGAATGATGACTCCTCTCCCTGAGCAGCAGGAGAAGCAAAGCATGATGAACTGACCATAACCCCCGTTCCCATCTCCCTGTGTTGCTGGGGTAGGCAGTAGAGCTGGGAAGGAGGGAAGGGTGGGGAGAAGGTGTTTTTAAGTGCTAATTTTACTTCTTATTATCCTGCTCTGATTTTGTTATTAATAAATTCACTTTATATCTCCAAGTTGAGCCTGTTTTTCCCTTGATAGTAATTGATGAGTGTTTTCTCCCTGGTCCTTAGCTCCTGAAACTTTCATTAAATTTTCTCTCCTCTGTCCAGCTGCCGCAGGGGAGTGAGTGAGGGGCTTTTGTGGGTACCTGGTGTCCAGACAGTGTCAACTCGTGACAACAGGGTTTGATTTTAAATTAAAGAACCAGCCCTTACCCATTACAATCTGGGAAAGAGAGACTGGCATAATTAGCCATCCTATTGCAGTTTACTCCAGCAGAAGCCTGGTCCTTGAGCACAGAAGCTAGTAAAATATCTCCAAATAAAAAGATTTATTGCAGCAGTAGAAGAAGGAGACAGGAACTCCATGGTAATTTCTGACCATAACTCCCTCTGTAATGTTGCATGAAAAATTATATCTGTCTGAGCAAAATAGAAAAAGTTCTGTCTGATTCACAAAGATTATCTTTACACAGGCAAAGATTATTAAATAACAATCTTCAGACCTATTAAGATCTACAAATTTAGTAAAGGGGACTTTCATGTATTTTCCATTATTCTAATTTTTCATATTTTGATTAAGTCAATAATTTTCCTTATGAATGATAGAGGTTAAGGATTTTGAGCTCGATTTTATTACTATTTTGCCATATGTATGCCTGTTTAAAATGCAAATGCAATTGCACGCCTAGTTTCTACATGTAGGCAATAACCTTAAAAGATAAAGAGACAGCATAATTATATCTGCAAGTGTGCACAGTTCAGTGTCTCTGTATACACTTAACTGATTTGTTCATGTAGCTGCAATAATTGGATATACATATACTGCTATGTCTGAATTATCTGAGAAATTTAGCCTGATGTGGGTTTTGTGACTTCCTTTTTATTACCAAATGAAAACAAGCAGTGTGTAAAACTATGAAAATGTGATAAAAGTATCTTACATTGTTAAATACTAATCCTTTCCATATGATTGTATTTTCCTTGTTCGAAACATAATACTTAACTTGAGACCATTGTTAAAATGTTAGGTATAAAGAATTGCAGACTTTTCTTGTTCTGTAAACTGGACAATCTTTGGACAAAGCAATCTATTATCCTTGACAGATGTTTGCTAAGGCACTCCCACACAATATGTAGGCTTACAAACATAAACTATGAAACTGAATTTCCTAAACCTTGTTTCTCTACTAAAGAAACTGCAATTGCAATTTTTACCAATGTCTTTTATTATTGATTTTAATTCAAAAGAATTCAAAAGTGAGGAAGAAAACATAAGTAATTTTCAATTGAATTGTGGTGGTATGATGTCAGGTTGAAGTTTTTGAGATTACATTTTTTTCCCTGTGTGCATCCAATGATTGTAAATAAGAATCTGGTAAATCTTTTACTCTGGTAGACAGAAATTTGAAATCATATCTATCACATTATGAGGCTCATTGTTTCTTTGCACTTTTGCAGAAACAGTAAATACATTTCCAACATGATATATTTTGCTGAAATTGCTGTTTTTTCTAGATGTTCCTGTTGTTTTAGATAAATCTGATCTATAACTCAAACATTGCAAACTCATTCAAGTGTAAACTGGATCAAGTGTATTACTCTGTAAAACTTTGCATGTTTTATATTGCTTAGAAAGTGTGGTTAAAGGATTACTAGGTACTTTGCTAAGTAGTTACTCCACCGTTTTGCGCTCAGGAAATGTAAGTATTCTTATCTTTATTCCCATATGTATTATCCATTTACTTCTTCTAAATAATTTTTAAAAGAAAATTCCCAGTATTGGGCGTGAGAAAGCACTTGTCTATCAAGTCCTGATACATGTATTTCAAAATTGTTACCACGCTCCCTCCATCTTTTGATATTACTGGTAATATAAGGGCACAAATACAAAAAGAACTTTCTGGAAAATAGCTTTTTAATGAAACCTCTGAATATCCTTAATGTGGGAAAAACCTAAATTAATGGAAAACTAATACTAAAGATAGAGAAAACAAAGCTATATTTGATTCTGCTGGTATATTAACATATGGAAGAAAGTATTTAATAGTTCTTTTCAGAGTCTAATTTCATCTGTCATGCAGAAGATAAAAATCTACTTTCAGGAAAAGACTAGGGAAAATATATTGGTGGGCTGTGACTATGCATTTTTCTTAGTAAATATTTTGCTGTTTGTTCATTCCACTGAAGACTGGAAGGGCAGCACAGAAATTCCTTGCATTACATATCCCAGCTGAATTTCATGAAGTATTTAAGTCATATGAAAGCAACTATTGTAAACCTTTCCTTTACTGTCCCATTTAAAGCCACCAATTAAGATCAGTAAGGAAGTTATCTGAAACATTTCTGAAATTATTAGCATTCCTTTATTGCATTAAAGCTAACCTACGGACAAAGATATATGAATTACATTATCACATCAATTAAGCATTTGAGTGTCTCATGAGATTGATATTAGAGGGAAAATTAAAGAGACTCTTGAAATCATGCTGGCATATTTTAACTGCTAAAAAATATTAAACTACATCTACTCTAACTGCTGGCCTGTAGAAGTTACATTAGTTTTCGGCAAGATCCATATTCACTTCACAAGTTTAGTTTGGTTGCTATTCAGTTGCATCCTTATCTTATGTACATAAAGTTTTATGCCCATTTGGCAAAAAACAAGCATATGCTTGACTAATTTCCCATGCAAAGATGAAAATTTGAAGGAAACAAATTCAGTGTCTGCATTTGCAGCTGTAAAGCTCTTTATGCAGCTAAGGGATTGAGTTTGTAGTGTCACCTTAGACTAATTTAAGGTATCGCCAAGGACGCCATGTGTTAGTTTTTGGTGTGTACCTGCAGCTGGGAATCTGAAAGGCAATGTAATTTTGCACACCTGTAGGATGAAGGTGGGTCTTTCTGATAAACTAGTTCATCAATTATCAGTCTTAATTTAAAAATGTCTACAACAAAGTGAAGCCAGTTTCCCAAATCTGACTACATCTGCAAATGGTTTTAATTTAAGTATACTCTCCATATATATTTACTCAAATATATGAGAAAAAATGAAATTTTCCTATTTTCATCTTACTAATATTTTCATAGCCACTAACCCTTCAGATTTTAAAAAAATTAGTTACTCTTTCAGTAAGTATTTAATCTGTGCAGTTTGTTTTCAATTATTTTAAATATTCTAAATATCCAGAAAAATTACTGAAGTTTCAGAGTAAGAAGTTGGTTGCAAGTATTTCAAATCAAATTGGAAAATATGAAAGAAATGAAATAACATCCCTAGTTCTTCAAGCTCAAGACTTGACACCTCTTTGAAAGATAAGTGTTAGGTAGAACAGAAATTGTTGAAAACTGTACAAGAATAAGGAGTTGTAATTCAAAGATGTGTGTCATGTAAAGCATCTAATGGGGCCTTCTGGCCTTGAAAATATGAATCCACGAATATAAATCTCTGAAACATAAAATGAAATGTTATCAAGATTTTGTCAGGCAAAATATTTTGTCACTTTTCACAATGTCAGCTGCAGCATTTTCCTAGAATATAATTCTCAAGAAGATGCCACTTTATTTGCAGTAAGAAGTTTTCATTTTAGCTGGTTAATGAAGCATTGTGTTTAGAAATGTTTCTTTTTCAGTAAGCTGTCAATCTGCTTTGCTTAAAGGGTTATAAAAGCATTTATCCATTGTGTGAATTCATGCTTCCAGGTATTTTCAAAATCTGTTTTCCTCATAACCATCTAGGAGAAAAAAGAGGAAGGGAAGGCCTTAGGGACATTGCAGACACTCTGTGATATGCTTATTTGAAGTGTGAATGNGGGATATATGCACCACTCTGCTTCCTGCTAAGCAAAAGCAGCTGCTCTTGGCTATGCCCTGGCCCTTCTGTATCTTATTTGCCTTTTTGACAGTGTGAGGGAGACAAGAATGCCAGAAATCTTGTCTGTCAAGTGCACATTACCCAGTCTGAATTCTTACTGGAACAATGTGGAGAGGTGTAACTAGATTTTGGAAAGAGCTCAGGCTTAAACTACCACTGAAACTAAGTAGTACGCCTGAAAAAGAGAATGTGGCTAGTTTGGACACAGCTATAATAACAATACATAAATGCAAAATATATGAGGTCTCAAATTTAATACCATAAGTGCTTTGAAGTCTAAGAACCATCAAGTAAGAGTTTGCTGTAGTGCCTGTCCAAAATATCTTGTACTTCATGCCAAGATGTGTATTTCTAGACATATGTTCCTCTAGTTCAGCCTTCTTGATCAAGGTTTTTTCCCATCTGGTGGATTCTGCATTAGGAGGTGTCAGTCATCTCCTTTTGTGCTCCTGAATCCTATCTGAAAGGCAAATAAGATACA
>VYZR01056986.1:22840-40103 GCA_013400675.1 Oxylabes madagascariensis
TTCTGCACTTAAACATTATTATTGTAGAGATAGTGAGGCATAAAGCTGTAATTTATAGATCCAAAATAGGCTTCAATTCTTATTTAACTAAAGATGAAATGGAAAAGTAATATCTGGAGAAAAAAAAATAGATTATTTTTTTCCATTTCCAGTAAAGTATCTGCATTCTCTCTGTGCATTTAAAGTGATGCAGCAAGAACTGTGACACTTGCACAAGGAATTACAGCCACTGTAAAGCATGAAGCGTCATTGTGGAACTGCACAGCCAATACAGCAGTAAAGCATGGACAAACTTCCAGCTCTGGAATGACTGTTTCAAGGGCATAAAAGCAAAACTCGTACAGATGCAGGCCTACACAGACCACAACACCACAAAGTAATGCAGAAAGGGAACTGGAGCAAACTTTGCACTACTCCCCAGTAATAATTAAGTAGGANCAGCACATCAGAATTTTGAGCAATGATTCTATGGAAAGAGGACAGAAAAGTACAGAAAAAGGTATTACATGCAGCTATAATACATACTCACACCAAAGAAACCTGCAGATTAACTGGGGTCAGCTGAAACAGCCAAAGTAGGTACCAGTGCCGAGGTGTTACTACCCCTGTGATCAAGAACTCAAATCAACTGGACATTTTGTCTACACTGTTGTCACACTAGCACCTCAGCCTGGCTTCAGTTGGGCACACCTGCCTGTCTGCTTTCACATCTCAAATCACAGAAGCAGTGTTGTTCTTGGTAACGAGCTCCTTGTCATCCTCTCTCATTAGTATCCTCATCTGAATCATGTCCTACCAGATTAATTCTTATTTTATTATATCAGCCTGACTTCTCAGGTTTCAAGCATTCATCTCTTCTGGTTTCTTCCCTTCCCTATCATTTTCTCTTCCTTGTTTTGCTTCCTCAGGACTTTCACTTCTAAGCAGCTTTCTCTCCCAGAGCTCCTGGGCAGCAGGCAGCGTCAGTTCAGCTGCTCACACCCTCATCTTCCACAGCCTGAATGAGTCATATTTGTGATTTCAGAGTAATCCTCTTTTGGCCCAGCCATTAAATGTTACAGAGGCTTTAGCCAATAAAGTCTAAGTCTTCCTAGCATAAAAACAGGTGTTTTCGAGGTCTAATTATTTTCCACAAGCAAATAAATCTTGAGGAAGGGGAGAAACTCATTCCTTGGACAAGAATCAATCTATTTAGTTTCAAGGCCCCTATACTGAAGCATCAGTGTCTTTGAGTTTGCAAAAGCATTTGACAGTTACCTTCTGCCTGCCAGCTCAGCTCTCTAACCTTGCTGAAACCTTCAAAAATTTCTATTCAAAAGAGTGGCAGACATCACACAGGGAGTTTAAAGCCCAGCAAA
The DNA here is from genome assembly GCA_013400675.1 of Oxylabes madagascariensis. NCBI lineage: Eukaryota > Metazoa > Chordata > Aves > Passeriformes > Timaliidae > Oxylabes > Oxylabes madagascariensis. Next base: position 24,199 of record VYZR01056986.1, read on the forward strand.
AGGTGTAAGTAACAATAACCAATGTAATATATCAAGAAGAGCTCAATTTAAATAGATTATTAGGGTAATAGAAGGGTATTCATAATTTATTCATAACATAACATTCTTCAACTATCATTTCAACTATCTATTTAAGAATTTTGAGCCAAAAAAACTCCTTTCTAGCTTTTTTAGCAATTTAAGCTTCCTACATGTTGAAATCACCTGCCTAGGGAAAATGCTGTTATCTCCAAATTGTTTTCCCTTTGTTGTAGTTGTTGAAACTAGTTCCTTCCGTTTGAAAAACCTTTCTCCATGCCACCATGGACAGAGACATATCTGCTGTCAAATATACTTTTATGTTACTGGTGTGCTCACTTTTCCTGAACTTTATTTCAGGAAAATAATACTGAAAATAGTTCCCTTACTCCACAAATTTAGTTCCTTCCTCTGGCAGATCTCATGATCTTTACGGAACCTTTTTCAGAGTCAGACATGACTTTGATATAAAATTCCTTCAATTGGGAGGCTATTATATTGATTAGAAACCCTACTCTAATTTCTGGAATAAATTTATACACAGCCAACATGGTTATTTGCTCTGCTATCAGCATTGTCTTATTCCAGGTAATTCTTTCCTTGTGATTATCCCCACATATTTACAGAGTACTTACACTATAAAATTCATTTTGCCAAGGAAGTCAAGCTTCCAAATAATGACATGATACAAGTCAAAAAAGGTTGAGAGTACATTTTTTTTCTTAAAAACAAAATTTATCGTATTTAGAGTTTAGCTGAAAAAACAGCTATTTAAGCACAGCAAGGCAAAAGGGCCTTTGATCTGTCACATTTCCTTACAGTACCACTCTGCTTGGTAAATTCCTAATACCTTTTCTAATATTCTGTTACCATTCTGCACAGAAATATCCCTTCCTACAAAAGCAGTTAAAGAACTTGATTAACACTGACGTCAAAACCATAATCCTGCAGTTCCTTGGATTAGTTTTTGCCCCTTCAAAAAAAAAAGGCACATTGCCCTGTTAACGCCTAATTAGCTAGACACCTCACTTCACGGACAATATGCATTCAAGTTCCACATTAATTTCCATTTCCATACTTCTATTCCTTTTTCTGCAGGCAACTGGAACCATTTGGTGTAAAACATAGCCCTCAATGAAGATTTTAGACAAACCTAGACTTTTAGTGTCTCCCATTCCCACTCTTGGAAACATCTCTGATGAACTTTGTGCTCCTGTCCCCAATATACTTTGCAGTGTCTAACTCAGCTTGACAGTTTCTCTGCGCACGATCCTGTCTTCAGTCCCAAGGTAGTGAAAAATCTGGTTGCAATGACAAACACAATCATTCTTTCATGAATTCAAGTGTATCTTAATGGCAGCTTTTCAGAACACACGTATGTTTAATCGTGGTTTAAAAAGAAGTAATTATAGTGGTTACAGCCTTTAGATGTCATCTAAGTTCTGAAAGGCATATACAGAAACGCTGGTGGCAATTCCGAGGAAAAAAAATTAGTTCTATTCCATTAGGTACGACATCACCACAGGCAATCAAAAACATTCCCTCAGTTTTTGTTTTGCAACAATTACCATTACCTGGACTCTTCACAGATGTTTAAGTAGTGTTGTAACCTGTGCTGTAGCTTATTGCTACTGACTAGTCCTTTAGCTGAACGATATACCCTTCCAAGTTTTAAAACAAAAATCTAACGACTAGATTTCACAGGTCATATGTTACACTTAGTGTTCCACAGCATAAAGCCAAAGAAGGAGGCAAGTAGCATGTGCTCTATAACACTTACATATTTTTCATTCCTACATACTATTCAACAAAGAATTTTCATCACAATTATAGCCTTTAAAATTCCCATAGCAAATGAAGATGGTTTCATATGGTTAAGACTATGTGATAAAAAACAATGGAGCACAGAGAGACAGTGGCAAGTGGGAAGTACAAATCATGCCTTGCCCATTTTCCTCCAGGCCCACAGGAGCAAACAGCCTATTAAGGGGTTCTCTCTACAAGGCCAGAGGACCACAGGGCTGCAGAAGGACACAAATTAGGGAACAGAAAAGTATGGAAAAAGGCAGGGACACAAATTGAAGGAAGGGAGGGAGGCCCCATCCAGACTCTTCTTAGGGCAGTTCTAAGGAGGACCTCAATCACACTGTTCAGTTTTGAAACTCATCACAAGTGCTCACAGATGTGGGACATACTACAGGATGTAAGAGAGGGGCATTTGGGCATGGCACAGGACTTGCTGTGTTTATAGGGGACACCAAAGGCAGGAATGGATTTACAGGATTTGGGAAAGAACAAGCATCAGGTAACAGAGGAGTAAGTGGATAAAAAGGGCCAGTTGCATGCAAATATTTTGGTAGTTGGTTCACTTGCCTGGCTGTGCACTGCCCTGATCAGCTTAGTCTGTCCTATATGCTTATTTAACCCTTTCCAGCTGTTTTCTGGGTGAGTGGCTCTGCTCATTCTGCATGTGTGCAAAGGGGACTGAGTGCAGCAACCCCTGACTGCCAACCACGAGAGAGACTGGGGCAAGTGACTGAAAGTGTCAGCTGGAGCAGGGCCACGGGAACACCTGGCTGCAGTGCAGCACATGGAGCAGGTGTGGGAGCACATTCACTGTGTGAGTGTACTGGGAGGATGTGCTCTGCTGGCTGGAACTGGGGCATGGACCTGTGGCAGTCACGCCTCTCAGGCTGCAGAACTGGCCCGCCATTTTCCCCTAGCACAAGGGAAGAAAGCGTTTTGAAAATTTAAACACAGCAGATGTTTAAAACAAGATTTTCTTTTCCTGTTCCACACACAGTGATCACCATTCTTCATTCCATATCTCGATTTTATTCCTCTTTCAACTGTTCTTCCACTCTGGTCATTTCACCCACTTCTATCAATCTTCTCTTATCATAAATATTTTCTCCCTTCCTTTTCACTTCTACCCTATACCATCACAGATTTTAGCAGTTTGTTTTTCCTTTAGCTTGCTTAGACCTTTCTTCATTTCCAAAAACCTTACCTCAGTCTTCCCCTCCCCTCCAAATTTTTTTTATCCTTTCCTCTTTAAATTCCTCAACCACCCTTTCAGTAGGGATAAAAACTGCCCTTTACACATTCTGTCATTCTCTTCAGCATTCTTACCGTTTGCCAAAACTCCTTCTTTGTAACATGGCCTTCTATTCTCTTTCAAAGCAAAACACATGCATTTGAAGTCCTCTTGTTCATAGTTAAATAAAACACAGCTATTTTCAAACACTTACAGACTGAACAGAGTTTGCATCAGGATTTCTTCACAGAAGGACAGAATAGAATCAGCAGACTATTATTACAAATGCTGCTCAAAAGATTCAAAAAATTGGAAAAAAAGTTACTCACAAAGTGCAAGGGACTGTTCATGTAACAAACTTACCAAAAAACCACTCGGTTTATCTATATCCTGTCTCCTCCTCCCCTCTGTGAGGTTGCAAAAGAACAGAATTTGATAGATTTTAATTTCTCAGGATTTGCTCTACCTTAAGTTGCCCACCTTACCAACTTCAGCATATCCTCATAAAACAGCAGAGTTGAATTCAGTTCTTCACTCTAGCAAGAGTTTATGAAAGAGTTTTTATCTTTTTGATGCATTTTGACTCCAGTGGACAGTCAGTCCCTTCCTCCCAGCTCCATAGAATACTGCACACCACCAGCTGTGAAGACCAGCATTTGAGAAGCATGTAGAGGTGGAATTAATTTAGCCTTTTGCAGGTATGTCATCTTCCAGCCAACACCTCATATCATGTCAGGACTTCCAGTAACCTAAGGCACTGATGCCACTGTTTGATTTTTAAGGAGGTACTACGCAAACAAGGAAATTTCACAGTAAACATTTTCAATCCTCTAGAGTTATGTTTATCAACTTTATGGAAAAGCATCTGTCTCCACAAAAACCCATACCCATCACCTGCCTCCTTAATGACCATTTACCCACACAGAGAGCTAGCTAGCTAGACAAGGACAACTTTATACTGTCATTACATAAATACATTTTCCACAAGACACTGGAATTATTAGTACTCACCAGAGAAACAACTCAGTTGCATTAGCTGACCTGTGCTTGGCTGCACTTGGCAGACAGCCCTTAAATAGATCACACCACTGTGAGGAGATAGTGGACATCCTTTGAAGTTAGCACTCAGAAGCCGTGCTTTAGGTTTCTTTCCGAAGAAGCAGCACAGACCCTCTGAGCCTAAAGCAGCAATGAGGTAAAGCAGCACACTATTCACCATGGGCCAGGAGGGCAACGGGCCTGCATTCACAGATGACACAGAAAGGGACGGGTCACAGAGCCTGATACCAGTTTCACACCTCAGAAATGTTGAAGTACAAGCTCTTCCCTTGGGAACCACAATCATCCCTTTCTTCTGATGACCCAAGACCAGGGAAGCATGATTAGATTTCATCCTGTTACACACTGCTATGTGCCAGCATGCACAAAGCACACGGTAGGCTCTTCAGCCTACCTCTGAGCAAGGATTTTTCCTTATTTCCTTACTCCAGTTGATGGCTGCCTCTGTACTCAGCCAATCCAGAAAATCAGAGATCAGGAGCTCACCCCATGTCCTTTTGCTAAAGAAGAAGGTACCAAGCAATGGTTTCCAGCAATACACCAGGATTAATGCTGCATTCCATGCTATTCTCCCAGTCTCCTTTCACACTTGTTAAGTCCTACAATGTCTTAAAACAAACTGAACTTTGACCACATAGAGTCATAGAATATCCTGAGTTGGAAGGGACCATCAACTCCAACTTCTGTTTCTACACAGGACACCCCAAGAGTCACACCATGTGCCTGAGAGCACTGGCAGACTTAGTGCTGTGAGTGCTCTCCTAGGAAGCCTATTCCAGTGTCCATGTCCAACCACCCTCTGGGTAAAAAAATCTTCTCCTAATATCCTACCCAAACCTCCCCTGACACAGCTGTATGCCATTCCTTCAGGTCCTATCACTGGTCACCAAACAGAAGATCAATGCCTGACCCTCCCTCTGCTTCCTATAATGACGAAGTTTTAGAAAGCATGCAACACATGCACACCCCTGTCCTGGCAGGAGACAGCTCCAGAAGTTCACTTTCCCACTGGCTAGAAATCTTATGATAGTCTCTATTTTATTACTACTTTACCTCATGCCAGAATTTTGTCCCTTAGGTTAGGTATGTATTTAACTTGGCTCATGTTACATCAGTTCCACTTCTGAAGCAATGCATTAATAATTGGATTCCACTTTGAACTTTTCCTCCGTGTTAAACAAGTCCCTTTGTTCCTTAACATCATTGGTACTTTTTTTTCCTTCTGGAAAAGACTTCAGAGAAGATGACCTTGGGGAAGGGAGAGAGAAACTTATCTTCTATGAGACCCACAGTCATCAAGCCATCACAATGTAAACTACACTCCATGGAGGCCAAAGAAGCTGCTCCCATCACAGCAAAGATAGCCTGGCTTTCTCACATTGTGCTTTTGTTTGGAATGTCTTCTCTGCTTTAGAGGGCTAACAGGCAGAAACTGGAAAACTGGGATTAGTAAGCTGCTGACCTCAAAAACATTTTCACTCAATGACCCAGCATAACCAAAACAACTCTAACATGTACAGAAACTGCCACCTGCACTTCCTCACTGGTAGACCTAACCATACAATGCCACAATGATCACATTTCCACAAGTTCATGTAGAACCATGGTGCCAATTCCCTTCAGCTGAGTGTCCCCCTACAGCTGTGAAGCAAAAACTACAACACAATACAAGGGAGCAATTAATTGTAATACTTCTAAAGATGTAAAAAAAATAGAGAAACAGTTCCTATAAGAGCAACAGAAAGCCTTACAGGAAATCAGTCAGTGACCACTACCTTGTTTAAATAAGTTCATTTTGCAATAAATATAAATAGGCAAGGATGAGTGCCGTTCCAAATCACAAATGAAACAAGCCTCTGGTTTTCAGACTATGAAACTCACCTGCTGAATAGATTAGAAGTAATTAAACTTTACAGTGTTCAAAAGTAGTTTTTAAAGTACATTACCCACTATTTTAATATAGTCAAATTGAACATAAGATTTTTGCAGAAATAATTTTTGATATTTAATTTTGTCTACCTGAAATTCGACTTGGAGGTACAAATAGACCAAACATGGATTTCAGTTGCTTGAGGGCAACTGTAGAAACAGTACATCATAGCCTTCACAACTTACCAGACTTAAGTTATATATTTTATTCTACTGAAATCTGAGGGTTTGGACTACCATTTTTGTCTGCAAAGCACAACAATGTCACTACCAATGAAACAAAGTCACCTTGATATCACAGTTTGCTTTTGCAAAAATGCACTCAGTTGTGACTAACATGAAGCTCTACCTCACCCCAAGGCATAAAGAGTTCAGCCAAGCCAGTACAGGGTAGCAGCTAACAAGCTGAGGCTTCCCACTGTGCTGTACTTCCCATCACTGTCCCAAAGCAGGCATGCTCACATGCCAGAGGGACAGGTATAGATGGGTCAATTCTGGAAGCCATCCTTGTGAAGAAATCTGGTAACAGACAAGTTAATGGGATAAAGTCCAGGTAGGAACATTAGAACTCTTCCTTAAACACAAAGTACTAGAAAAGGTTTCAACATCTTGAAAACGACACTCCCCATGAAAAACCATTCATTTTATAAGATTACAAAAGAGCCATAAATACAGTATCATCTTCACTGTAAAGTTAGAAACTTTGTTTTTCAACAGACACCCAGTCTGAAATTAACTTTTCAGCCATCCACAGCTCAGCACTGTGAAAGCCCCTCACAATACAGTACAAGACCTATCTTGTACACCTCTCCTAAAACCAACAGGACAGCACTGTGGCAGTACCCAAAGCACCTTTAATGCCACTGCATCCCAAAAATCATTCCACAGAAGAAAAGTTATAAGCCATATGGAAATATCCAAAGGAGCAGTGAAATTACACTGAATAATGCAATGTTATCAAACTCCCTACTACTTCCAAAACATGAAACTCTAATCTATGAGATTTAAGTTTCAGTGTATGCCTGGTTGCCAATGAATTTGGGGGGGGTAAAAAAAGGCATTGAACCATCAAAATGGCACAGAAAACAACTTAAAGTTAGCTTACTACTCATTATTGCTTTAACTGTATCATTAAGTTTACTTTTTAAATAGGTGTTTATCCCTCTTTCCTGAAGAATCTGATATAAATTGCTGTATTATCACACACTCGCCTGGAACAAAATTCCCTTTTCAATTACCAATGAATTGGAAAAATACTACCCAGCAGAAGAGAGATCCTTTGTGCTGGCCTGTGATCACTCTGTTCACTTTAAAGAAATGCACCTCATTAACCCTGATAATTAACAAGGTTATTCTCATCACATTAAAGGTTTAAGTTCCTCTATTAAGTCATTATTTGAATTTGCACGGCTATTAAGATGATGAGACTATTCTGGATTTAATTTCATATAACAAGATGTTTCTCTTAAAAGATCCTAATTTTTTTTTTCAAGTCAAAGCATATAATTTCATTGTCTTGTATGCTACACTGAATCATAGAATGAGTTAGGTTGGAAGGGACATGGATCCTCTAGTTCCAGCCCCATGCCATGGGCGGAGACACAATTAGCACATCTACTGGATTAAGAAATGTATTACATACACACAAAAAAACCCCAAACAAAATCAAAACTGAAAAACTATAAGGGGTAGCAATGCAAACATGCAGCAAAAACTGCAAACAGGCATCTGGCAGCAGCACGGCTGTGGCAGCAGAAACCAGAGAGAACTGAAAAAGGAGAAGAGGACCAAAATTACAAGGAGATGCATATGGCTTGGGAGAAGACTACCAGCAGATGTATCTACTCCTAGCTAGACCATTCCAGTAAGACTCCACAGACTTAAGAGACACTTCCAATTCCCATGATGTCCCTCAGCATGGCAGAGGGTTTTAAACTAGACAATCCATAAGATCCCTTCCAACCCAAATCATTCCATGATTCCATACTTCCATGTAACAATACATGTTTGGGGCATTTTGCTCTTAGGTCATATGGACAACTGTCTAGCCAGTGAAGTCTTCTAAATATCTATTAAATGCTTTAATTATTGCACATAGGTATTCCTAGTATGTAAACTTGCTTCCCTCACAAGAGAAAAGCCAGTTGTCTAAGTCAGACAGTTATTCTGAGAATAATTGCAGCAGACACATATTAACATCACACATCAAATATAAAAACACAGATGATAGTTTACCTCATTATCCATGCTGGCATCATATTACTTCATGAGTTCTGTAGTTAACAAACATATGGAAAATCATAGTATGGAAAAATTAGTCACAATTACTAAGAGATTTGACTATATGGGTTCCAATGTCACCATACCTGACACCAGGACAGTCAAGCACCTTAAATGCAAATATCTAGTGATGGCCAATTAACACCAAAGGTTTTGCAAAGAAGATTTTCCGCACAGAATTCAGTCCCTATGAAAGAATAATAACAGCAATATCCTTTAAATGTCAGAAAAGACAAGAGAACTTTCTGTCATAGCATGAATATTATCACAGTGCTGACTCAGTCAAATACTGAAAGCAAACAAGTTCATAGAGTTAAAGTCAAGGTCAGCTGTCAGTCTACAGGAGAGTTTCAAGCACTGCTAGTTTGTCTCATCCGTGCACTTTAAAAGGGTGTCATTCATTTAGCAATGCATTTTCCAGAACTTCATTTTTTGTACTTTAAAGCACCCATTGCTAAATCTTGTCACAACTGCCTAGCAGTGTGCATCTCCCCATATAGAGTGCCAACAGTGCTGTGAAATATCCAGAATAAAGACACTGCAAGTCTTATCAGCATAACAACTCCCTCAGGAATTATCAATTTGCAAATCTCACAAACCCCTAACAGGGTTTAAAATGTTCTTTTAAATATAGCAGAGTACCCATGAATGAGACATAGATTGCCCCCTTTTTTTCTGTTTCTAAGTCTAATGCAAGTAACTGTTCTTCAGCAGAATGAAGCCTGAAGTATACACATGAGATTAATAGAGGACATAATGGAGGGTAATATTTAACCACCATGACAGCTTTATGCAAGTCTGGATGAGAATTCTGGTCAATAATATTAGACAGCAGCAGAGTTTTCACCATTACAGGAATCACCACCACTGTGTCTCCAAACAGACTCCGGTACAGTGTTCGAGCACTGTGAAATCCACCTGAGTGCTCACACGTTATCCACTTTATCCACATCTTTGTTAGTTAACACATTCTAGCTTTCCTTCCCAAATTGTCATTTTCCCATTGAAACCAATAACCCTTGAACAACAAACATGTGAGTTTCATTGCCATAGTTAGTTTACTTCCTCACTCTAATACAAGATAAACATAATTGCCTCACCCCCCCCCCACACCCAACAGAATCAGTGACAGAACCCCAAACAGAAGTGTTTGTTTTTCAACATTAAGTACAAAGAGCTTAAAATTACTCATTTTTTCCCCTTTTTTTAAACAAACATTGAGAATAACCAGAATGGCTTTGGCATTGCTTTAATCAGTTTAAACTTAAAGACAGGAACTCTAATTAAAATCGGGAACTCTAGCTGTAAGAATCAGCTAATTAGCTCCCAACTTTTTAATGAAGTACTGTGGCAGAGTACATATTAGCTGTTCAGTATTAAAAAGGAAATGCTCCGCAAGATAAACTCATTCTCTCAGGTAGTACATCAGTTTGTATACTTACTTCAACCAATGTACTGTCAGAGGGATTTAAGAAAACACACAACAGTAACTATCAGATTTACACATCTCCATACACACTAAGATAAATGAACTTTGCAGTATTTCAAACTGAGAGGGAGAAATACAAGACAGTTCATTACCTTCCTGCTAGGCAATGAAGACTATTTAAATTGCATTAACTATAAGGCTGTGTTTCCCTCTTTTCAATTCGTTCCTGGCCACGACTTGCAAATGCAAGAAAGAAGAAGACGGGGAAGAAGTGAGAGAAGGCATTTGACGCTTGTGCCCGCAAGAAGTCCGGATAAAATGCATGGGATAGGGGAAAAGTGAGAACTGCCAGATTAGGAGGAACCTTGTCCAGATAGTCTCAGCAAGACATGCCGACAGCAGCGAGAACCTGAACAACTTCACATTTCCACAGCTGTGGCCGTCTCGTTTTGTAAGGACTGGTACTTCTACCCACCTTCCCACACACAGAGCATTAACTAAAAAAAAATTACTTAAAACACGATTACAAACAAAGGCCAAGTTCGCCTGCGTTCCCACGCCAGGGTTTTTTAACCCGGGTTCCCTCTTGTCGCGACATACCACACTTACTGGGAAACCCGTGATGGTTAAAGCGGATTCACGGCGGTGTCAGGCGAAGGAGGGTGTGAAATCGCCCGAGAGCCCGGCGCAGCCGGGGCCGCTGCTGTCCCAGCGCCGGCCGGAGCCCACGGGCACCTGCACCCTGCGCCCGCACCCGGCACCGGCCGAGGGCACGGCGGCAGCCCGCGCGGGTGCCCCGATGCGCTTCTCCCCAGAAAAACCCCAAACAACACCATAAATATCAACAGACCAACCGAACCCAATCCGCACTCCGCCCCACCGAAAGAACCCNGCAGCCGCGCGGCCGGCCTCGCTGTGGGAGCAGGGGGAGCCCCGCGCGCGGAGCGTCCGCGAGGCGCGCTCAGAGCGGGCCAGGCCGGGGCGATGGGCACTGCCCTCCGCTGCTCCCCCTGGAACAGCCTTGAAAATCCATTCGTTACAAGCACAGAAACCCTGCGGGGAATCCCCGGGCTAGGGGAGGCAGGCGGATTATTTGCATGTTTATTTCCCTCCGCATTAAAAAGCGGAGAGGTCTCCCGGATTCTCCCTTCCCCTCGGAGAGCTGTGCAGAAATGGCATCTCTCAGCCTTTAAATAGGGCGGGGGACGGGAGGGCGCACGGGATAACACGTATCTCCATTGCTTAGAATCCACGTTGTGCCCTGGTTCTCATTTCACGTTTGAAAATAAGTCTGAGTTTGAACGTCTTAGACAGCTTAACAAACTAAGGTCGTGAGGCAGCGGTCCAGAGTGGGACTGTCAAAATAGAACAAAATGAAACAATCAGCTTAGACGAAATTTCTACAATACATCTGCTATTTGCCTATCTACATCAAGGTTTCATCACCAGAACAAACCATTCCAGGTTGATTTAATAATGCCTCCATGTCTTAAGAGGCAGAAAGAGTAGAAAGAGGACACAGAGTTTTTTTGTTTGTTTGTTTGTTTTTTTGGTTTTGTTTTTTTTTACTAGTTGTGCTCAATTGACACATCTTGAAATTAAAGAAAATATCAGCCTGAGCGGCAGTGTGAGGGAGTGGTAGGCTTGTACTGGCTTCTCCAGACAGGTCCACTGTAAAGATTGAAGACCATCAAGTCTTTCCATAAGGGCAGGTGTCTAAACAAGCATCACCTTCATCATGATCAAAACATTAAGCAGATACCTCTGTATTACGGAGCTTGCTCAAGCAGATTAAACTATTTTTTCACTTTTTCTGGGTCATGGTGTATGACCTGAGGATCAAAACGTGAGAGGTTTTCTAAAACTCTATCTGCTTGTTATGTATTTCTTCTCCTTTTCTGATAAATAATTAAAAGGAAATAAAGCTGCTCAAAATTCTCTCACCTTCTGGCGCTAGTTTAAAAATTCTCTTAATTCTCAGCTATATACAGGTACATTCACTCGTTGCAATTTTTATCTTGCCTTATTCATCTTTTTTTTTTTTTCCTGAGATTTTACTTATACAGGCTTCTAACAGCATTTTTTTACCCTGAAAATAAAATTCCAAATGAAGCTATAGCAGCCTCAATTATTGCTGTTTTGCCTCACCATCTTAACACACTTTCATGACTGCTCACTACATCAAAATACATCCCTTTCTCCCTTCCAAAGAAAGTATTTGGGTGTTGTTTCTTGTTATCTGCAGAATGATTTTTCATAAAACTGTATCAGTAAGAACACACATGCAGGAATGAAGACTGTCCTTCCACAAGTCTTCCACCCACCTAGGATCCTGAAGTCCCAGGCAGGGGCAGTAGTCTGAAACTTCTGCTCGTTGCTCTGTGTTAGTGGACTAACCACCAGAGTCTGGTAAAGGGTACTGATCTCATGAGTCCAGTCGAACACAAAATTTAAAAGACAAAAACACCTTAACACGGGTGATTGAAACCGAGTGAATAATGAGGCTGCTACCAACAAAAACCAAGGGGCAGGGTGACATTTGAACAGTAATGTTTAACTGAAAAGAAGATGTGCACTAAAGAGAAGATGCATAGTAGGCAATTAATTCAGGGAAGTTAATATAAAAAGATGAGCTCAGTTTCCCATTGCAGAGCAATTTCTTCAGAGTGAATGCCTCAGGAGAGCAGAGCATCCGTGTGTCAGTGGGAAAGGCGAGTTACAATTGCTGCTCCTGTATCACTTAACATCAGTAGAAATACTTGTTTACAGGGCACTGCAGCTTTCTCTAGCAAAATTTCCAGATTCCTTCGGGTCTTAAGCACATTAACAACTCTGTAACTACAGCTGCTGTGATTCCATATGGCTAACACAACCAAGAACCACACACCAGAGTAATTTATTATGACCAAACGTTTCTAAGTTCTTTGCTTACCATACCTGGATTCTTTTCTTTGGACATCAATATGGTCTATTTGCAGCCAGTATATTTAGACTTTTAAGGAGATATTAAAGTTGAGGAAGAGTTTGTGCTGAAGAAGTTCCTGAAAGCAGCTTTATGAGTTCAGAAACACAGAATTTAAATACAAGAGTAAGCTTTTCTGGTTTAATCCTTTCAAATGTCAAAAATTAATATTGTATTTATAAACATTTTCTATGTGAGCAACAAACATCTACAGCTACATGTCACAAAAATTCTTTGTCAAATTCTCGACTTAAAAACAAATATATAAAACCACATCTAACATGGAGGACATGATAAGCAAAAGAAAAGAAGGAATAAATCCTGGTATGCACATTATTTAAGGCAAAATATACAATTAGGGAATTAAAGTAGGGAAAGTTATAATAAGTAGTTAATTATAATTTTTGCAATAAAGTTCAAATTTACATAACAATATGACATTAGCTTTCCCAAAGATAGTAATAAATTTGAGTCAGATTTTGCGGGCTTGATTCATGAAATGAAAGACAGTAACAAAACCATTCTTCTGTTAAAAAATAGCAAATCTCATGGTGCGAAAATAACAAACATCATGGTGAGAGCTGTTGCCATACTCACAGAATGTGGTACACTGCCAGTTCACACCTCGGTAAGATGTGCTGACCAAGAGTGACTTCTTTTCTTTCAGGTATTCCCAAGCCTCCCAGTATAAGCATTAATAAATATATGACTGACATGGTGAACAAGATCAGTTTACTTATTAGACTGTCAACAAATCCAGATGTTCTATAAATTTATATGTATATCCCCCTTCTCCAGCTGTCACCAGTCACTGGTGTCCTCACGAGTGTAGTAGGAGCTCAGCTCAGGCTGGAGGAGAGAAAATGAAGGGGAAGCCCTCCAGCAAAGATATAGCAAGACTAACTCAAGCCAGCTGCAAAACACAGAGAGTGAAGCAGTTACCCCACAGGCAAAGATTTAGAGTTCTCTTGATTTCCATTTTTCCTTGTTTCACTAAGTTGACAACAGCTATCTTAGTAACCAAGTCTAGTTTCCAGGAGAACATCTCAAAATGGGAAGGACTAAGCTAGTACTTTCTCAGAGTTGACGACACCCTGGTAGTTAGGCTGAAATAAGAAACACAGCTTTTACTTCCTTCAGGCAGAAAAAAGGAATTGAAGTTTAATGCTTAGATTGGACAAGCACAGAGATAGCAGATAAAAAGAGAGAAAAAGTTGTCCTGACATTTAATGAATCTACAAGAACTTCGCAACATCATCATTTTCATTATTTTTCAATTTGTGCTTTTAGAAAAATAAAGTCTCCTTTCCATTGTAATTACTTCTGTATTGAAGATTTTCTTCAAGACGAAATAAAAAATGCTTCAAGTTCACGTTGAAGGTCTCACTGGACTTTGGATAAAAGCTAAGCACGGTGAAACAGTGCTAGAAATATATATCCCCAAGACCAGAAAAAAGGTGTTTGTTAAACCAAAAACCCTCAACCTAGAAGCCAGCCACTTATTCCAGCTTTACTGGATTGCTCCCCTAGCCTGCTGTTTGCCATGCTGCTAGGTCTTTAAAGCATGAGTTTACATGTATTCGGAAGAAGGAGGAGGTAAGAGAGAAGGCAGAAAGGTAGAGCTATTTCACATCATGAAGAATGGCCATGGAGGTTCTACAGGGGAAAGACAAAGGCTGCTTTCCTTGTTATTTTCCCTCCTCTGAGTAAAAACTCTGCCAAATTAAAAACTCTACCAAATTCATGTCATGTTTCCTGCTATACATTCAGCAACAGAAAAGCATATTGCCCATTTCCTGAACTCACCATGTTAACAGGGAATGTCCGATTACCTGGATGGTAATATTGAGGCATAACTCTGGTTTCTCACTTTGACCTTGATTACTGATCATTAATGAGCCAGTTTTACTTTGCCAAATTATGCAAGGGATGTCCTCAAGTATGTAATCACCATCATAGCCCTATGCCTGTGAGGGATTGATTCTTCATTCTTCACAATGCTTCTTGGAATAGAGACATCTTTACACAAAGTGTTTTTAATACAAAGAATTAATGTATCATCTTTTTCATAAAGAAACCTTCTAAATTTTATGCCCAGTTATGCATTTTTTTTTGCATTTCATCCTAACACTATCTCCCTCCTTTTCCTTCTTCTTGAAACAATATAAACCAGTGCTCATGTTGGTGCATGGAATACTGATACAGTGAGCTCTTTAATAGCATCTGGTTTTATTAACTTTGTATAACCCAGACATTTGTTTTCTCTCATTCTACAGATGTCTGCTGAGAGCCTAAGGGCCAAAATGCAAAAAACCATTGGTTTGTTGTGAAATAAATCACTTCAAATTGAGGACTAGAGGATATGTGGCTGTAAGGAAATATTTGCCATGTGTAGTAATTCAAGGTCTGCTCTGAAGAGAAATGAGTCATCTTTGTTGTGCTAATATAAAATCTGTACCTTATGTAGTTCTATAGGTGAAGGTGTTACCTGCTGAAGCATCCTTATTAGCAATTTGAAAAGCATTTCAATAAGAAGATACAATACAAATATTAACGTACTACCGGGACACGGCACACATAAATCCACATATGTAAGGATTTTCTATCAGGAAAACTGTCTTGGTAATTTAGAATCATGAGTGTGAAATATCTTGTCTCCTGCTAGCTGCCCTCCTCTTTTATCCTTGAAACACTGTGCCTACAAGCACTGCACTTCAAATTGCCTCTCATACGATTTTAACTCAGACCTACGTGTCTTCATGTTCTACGCA
This sequence comes from Oxylabes madagascariensis, assembly GCA_013400675.1. Taxonomy (NCBI): domain Eukaryota; kingdom Metazoa; phylum Chordata; class Aves; order Passeriformes; family Timaliidae; genus Oxylabes; species Oxylabes madagascariensis. Next base: position 39,684 of record VYZR01056986.1, read on the forward strand.
TGATGTGAAGATGTTGCACTGGTTCCCCACTAACAAGTGCGTGGAATATCTGTTACTCACATTTAAGAAGGCATGAGACCTCCTTATCCCTTGGGCTGTTCCTGCTGCCAGTTTTCTCTGCTCTCATACCAGAATTCACATTACTAATATTACACCAAGTGTTCTCTTCTCTGAGCCTTTACTCCCAGATTGCAAATACAATGGTGTTTTGATAGCTCGCTCAAGATGACCAGTTCTGTGAAAACACTGAACATTTCAACAAAAAGGTATTAAAAAGCTGCCTACCACCAAAAACAAGTAATAAAATTAAAAAAAAAAAATAGAGACTGAGCAAAACAATGCTATGAAGTAAGCACACTTTGGTACTTGTACTGTTTTCCATCTTGTGAACTTCCACTCCATGATACAATTCCTAATGTG
>VYZR01056998.1:0-23441 GCA_013400675.1 Oxylabes madagascariensis
TGTTAAACATTTTGCTTCAGCTTTCATGGTGTTCTCCTCTGATAAGGGCTGCTGATACACAGCATAAAGCTGACTTATTTCTTATCTCCATCAACATGAGGGTTGTTCCAATTCCAATTAAAAAAACTGGGGCAGCAGCCACTCATCTGGGTGCAGAGAAACAAATGTCAGATAAATACTGAATCCATCAGCTGGGTAGTATCACTGCCTGAATCAGGCAGGGGATTCATGAAAATTATTAAAAGATAGAACAGGAATTCTATACAGTTCAGCAAACTTAAAAAATCTAAATAATTTTCAATCATTTTCATTTATCAATCTGTAATTATTCATAAAGCACATTAGCTGGTGCAAATTGTCTCAGCTGTACACTGCAGTCCAGAATAGCTGGGTGTCCACATGTGCCACAGAGATGGGAAACACAAACCCATACCTGTGTGGCACCACCGCTCACGTACGACTGCTTTAGGTGCTCAAACTGAAAACAGACCTCGCTGTTCATGCCAAGTGCTCCGGCAGCATTGCTCTCCAGGGTCCTCCCAAGTATCGGGAGCCCTGTACACACACACAGCACGTAGTCCTAGCCCAACTTCCTCCGAGTATTAATTCCACAAAACTGCAGCACATCATCAAGAAGGTCCTTACAATAAAAACACACCCCAGAAACATGCAGTTTAAAATTCTGGTAAAGAGAAAATACCTCTACGCTTAAAAGCACAATTTCCTGTTAGATAAATGCAGATACTTTCCCCAGAACTTGGCAGTGAAAAGCATACTGAGTGTGAACTTGAATACCCAAAGCAGAATGCTCATGATCTTCCCTTGCTCAGTCTTAGCAATTGCAGCATCTCCCAAACCCCTTCAGATGATGGTTTATCTCCTTAGGCTTTGCAATTAATTCCTAGATGGAAGAGTCAAAAGACCCTGTGATAGGACTTCAACTGTTTTAAGCTGTGGCAGTTGTCTTGAAATCACTGGACCTAGGGCATCTCATAAAGGATGGCCATTACCAAGTCAAGGTGGCATCCTAGAGGAAGAAGAAAATGTTGCAAGGCTGGCAAGCATGTGAGGCATAACAAGTAAGAGATGTGGTCCAGAGAGTAAATGAAGAAGTCCTCTTCTGTTCTGTACCCCAAAACAAAGCAGCAGCATTTTCCTGCAAGTTTCTTTGCACATAGAAAAAGCCCATTTTCCTCCACAGGAGCTGCTGGTGAAAGAGCCCTACGGAAAAATTCTGACATTTGAGAGGTACCTCATGCCTGCTGAGCCCATCTGAAAACCCAGCTGGACTCGACAGATTTAGCACTTTGGAAAATCTGCCCCTCAAAACCAAATATGTCGCCTCCATGACCACTTCACAGCGGTAACTTTGCAGGGGGATCTGGTCTATTTGTTTTGGTATAGAAATTAGGAGTAGTACTGTTTCAGCTTTCTACATTTTAATTTGCTGTGAAGCATATTGAGAATTTAAGGGAAGAGAAACACAGAACATAATGTAAGAGAGCATGTATTACTTTCAGGAATTAGAGAACCAGCGAGAACAAAGCCTACAAGTGTTACATACATATACTTATGTAACAGATCCAAAGTATAAAATTACCATAGAAAAAACTAAGAAATGGTTGGATAAGACTAAGAATATTGGGATAGGAGGCTCCCTGCTTGCATTTGATGAAAGCAACAGATCAACCACCTTGACTTGGAAGCAGATTTACTGTTCTACGTGTTGTGCTTTCATCCTTGCCAAAACAAAAGGGAAGCCATAAACTCATCATAAACACACTCAGCAACACATTTTGTTTTGTGCAGCTGCTAATGCATAAGGATAACTTTTTTTTTTTAACATGAATTCCATTGGTTTAAAAGAAGCTCGTCAATCAGAAGAAAGAATTGCTGTAATTTTTGAAGAATGATCTATCAATTCAAGGTGGTTTTATAGTCAATCTATTCAGGACATTTTGTACATTAATTACTCAAAATCTGCAGTGAGGTGGGTTATTGTCCACATACACTAATGGCTTTCAGAGTTTAATCTCTCATCAGTGGACCTCCTTTTGTGAAATCCCTAAGGGATTATGTAGTACTATGTCTAATCACTTGACAGATTTCATTTACTTGAAACTGAAGCTTGTTTTATATGAAGTGTGTAGCAGGAATCACATTCGAAGTAGGAAAACAAAATCTGTTACTGGACACTACCGGGATTTATCATGTTTATATCTGAACTGCTTAACAATCGATGAAAGAATTCTGCTTAGGGAAATGCATTAGTTGTTTATCAGCTGCTTAAGCCTATGAGATACTCAGATGACATACTCAGATTGCTTATAAACGATACACAACAGGTTAAAAAAAATGTACAATGACTCAAGTAAAAAGACAGTGGAAATTTAAGTAATTTTGGTGCTGCTGTATCATTCAGCAAAAAAATACCCCAACAAACTGCTATGATCTGTAGAGTAGTCTACTGCACTGAAGAGGAACGATTATTTGACACAAATCATACGACACAGAAAGAAAATAACCCCTGCGAGTTGAATTTACGCTCTGAAGTTCAGCCCCCCAGACCAAAGAGACTCAACCTGTAAAGCTGGGATGGATGAAGCATCTCTCTTTCAGCGCTGCCGTCTCCCTACCACAGAACCATTACCATGGAATTGTTCTCTCCATTAAGCAGCAACTCTCAGTGATTAACACATCCTGAAATCTAACGTTGCAAAACTCACTGCATTGTTCCCCCTTATCGTAGTGCACGCAGATAGCTACAAAAGTAAAATTTGCCAGATGACACCACAGAAAAGGAATTTTAAAAATAAGAGTAGCATTTGGCATCGAGCTCACTACACGATGGTTGTGTGACATTATAATCTATTATATGTTGTTATAACCTAGGTCTCCCACACTGCATTGCAAAGCCTTGCTACATGGCTAGTCTCGATGAAAACACCAGATTACGGCTCCGAAAACAACATGCAAACACACAGGCACACGCTATCTCTGTAAATCAAATTAACCAAAATCTGTCAAAGACGCAGCAACAACCAGACTTCTTTTGCAAGCATCGTTTCGGGTAGGGTTAGGACAGATTCAGAGCAAATACAGACGCAGACAGAAAGGTTGATGCTCTATTAATTTGTTGTCAAGCCATGCAGGAAAGGACGGCTGAAAGCCCGAAGATGCAGTAATAATGATTGTTTAAGACCTATTTGAAAAAGTGACAAAACTGGCCTAAACCTCTTTAAGCCCCCTGAATGAAAAGATTTAAACAGGCTATTGTTAGACCCCTGGGTACCTTTTTTCTCTTGGCTTTGTTCTGCATTTTCCTCCGCTGCAGTTTCCATGGCTGGCTTCATACCATCCACCAAAAATGCCGCCCCCCCTCCCCCCCCAGCAAGCACTTTTTCTCTTCGCCTCCTTTCTCACTCCCTTCCGTCTCCTATTTACAGCGGCGGTGATTGAGCGGCTCTGTTCTCCCCTACAGTAGATTACAGTCCTTTCCAAAATGCCAGAAAAGTCTTGTCAGCTTCAATTTCGCTCCGCTGACTGGTCCACGAGGAGCAGTGCCAGCTCGCTCAGCCATACGTCACCACGGTCCCCAGCTATAAAATAGCCATCCTGTGCCTCGCCTTGCCACACCGCGGGGACCGGCATCGCCCGCCCGCGCCCCCTGCCTCCTGCCCCTCCGCTCTGCCCCTCTTCCCCCGTCTCCCAACAAATGTTAATCAATTCTCCGGTGGTGAATGGATTGGTGACATCGGGAGGGGAGATGCGAGGGAGAAAGAAAGGAGCCCCCGGCCGCTGTGAGGTGAGCCCCCCGGCCGCCGTCTCCAAGGGGAGTGCACGCCGGCACACAATCGCAAGGCTCCCTTTCCCATGGGACCTTGTTATTATGCTTTGCATTTTGATTTATTCCACATGCCCTCTGCTCTTTCGAGGGGTGGGGGGCGATGGGTCTGTTCTCTGTTTGCTTTCTTTGCCGAGAGTTCCGCTCACCCACGGTAAAAGACTGTGTGAGAGAAGCATAAAAGCAAAAGTATATGTACATACATGGAAAATCTAAATTCTTTCTTTGACTCGCAAGCACAATGGGAAAAAAAAAAAGACAAAATATCCAGGCAAGGAGACAGGAAGCAAGTTCAAGCGACCTAAAATGCACGTGCAACACTGTAAAGGATAAGATGTTTAAGAAAACACAACTTGGGCTTTAAAAGGAGGTGTGCCACTAGAGACCTAAAGCCATGCTTGGGAGTGAGCACAGAGCTGGTGTTCAGCACGTTTGATCACTCCCCTAAATCCCGACAGACTGCAGCGTGATCAAACAAGCCGCACTTGGGAGCAACAAACTCAAGACTGGCCAGCGTTGCATTGCACACGAGGTGATTTCAGGTGTCCCCAGCCCACTCTTGTTGCCCACAGAGCAGGGCAACACCACACAGGGGTATTGTTCCCTCCCAAAACCCAGGACAACTGAACATTTAAGGCTGTACTGAGGCTAATTAACCTTGCCCGTCACTTTGCTTGTCTCACTGCCTTACAGTGCAACACACTGCCCAAAGGCACCCCTTTGTGTGTGCAGGATGGTGGAGCAAGAGTGGAGTAATGGCCTTTGTGGTCCAGCCACTGCAGCCAGTTCTGCAGCCTGCAAAGACACCCAGCAGATTCAGCAAATGCTGGGGATGTTAAAACCTACACTCTGCGTGTTCCCTATAACAGATTCAAACAGGAGAGTGGGAAGAGGGAAGCAGTCCAAAGATTTGTAGCTGCAATTTAGTCTCTTCTGGTTGAAGTTACTACACCCACAATTTTGCTGTGCATTTTTATTTCTAGATGCCTAGTGAAAAGCACAAAAGCCCTCAGACCCAACCATTAGAGAAAGTTAGTGCACAAACCCTCTTCTCTCACCACAGCCAACACAGCTGTAACTTTGCTTTGGGCATTACTGCTCAAACTTCAGGCTTCAGCACAGCTGCCAGGAGGTCTTGGTCATATCCTAAGGTTTCGTATCACAGCATCAAAACTGGATGTCAAGCATTTGCCTAAAATGCTTCCTTGGAGTCCAGGAAAAGTCTGCAGTTGAAGCTCCCACTTCAGCAGACCTCTAAGCAGGCAGGATGATGCTAATTTGTAGATGGCTTGAAGTATCCTCAGGAGCCAAGGGGCAAGGAGTTGGGCTCCTGAAGGTAATCAAATCAGTAGCCACAGCAGAGACCTCAGCCCATGTGGCAAGGCATATTTCCCCCTTCTTCCTCTCCAGTGCTCAGGCAGCAATCCACACACAGACTGAAATCCCTCTCCAGCAAGACCACGCACTGCAAACACACTCCCTGAAACAATCAGCCGAAAGGTGAAAGCATGGGTGATGTGTTTGCTATATTCTTTTAACCATTACTAGAAGTTGTTGGTATAATGATGACACAAAGAAAAGGTTCTACAAAGAGTTGGTTTTTTTCCCCGTTTAACATCAGTAAGACTGTAAATCCATACCAAATGCACCCTCCTTGCTGAAAGTCAAACAAATTTTAGTCATTGGTCAAAGTAGTTGATTGCTTCTGACATAAAATTCTCTTCTTGGAACGCCTCATTGTGCAGTTGGTAGTTCTGTCACAGTCTAGAGCTCTCTTTCTTAATGATCTTTGCTTTTAGACTGGAAGGTCTAAAACTTTAAAAGGCTGAAATCTCCCTTCAGACTATCCTAAGCTACAAAAGGTCTGTTCATAACCTAATTCAAGTGGTGCAATATCAATGCACTTATCAGTATAAATACACAGAAAATACAATCATAATCTGGAATTTCCTTTAAACAGAAAATACATTAGACATACCTCTGGTTATAGACTGTCCCTGGAGGAAACCCATGACTGTAGCCCTTCCCTCTTTACCAGTGAGACCTACTCCTTCAAAGAGCTGCACACTTTCTTACTGGTGAGCAGAATTTGTTAGGCAGGCTCAGGACTTCAGAGGTTCTGATGTTTCAGAAACCCAAAACTAACAGGCTGGGAGACTATTCCCTCAACTGTTTCCCCAGAATAAGCCCTTCTCCAAACAGGCAATGAAAAATCAGTGCACAATACCAGAATCAACTTCACAAGAACTTGAACTGAACACCTCAAAAATCACCAAGCACAAGTATTCAAAAGCATTAATCCTACCTACTAAATCATCCTCTAAAAGCTGCAAGTGATACGAGTACCCTCCCTTCTTACTATTTTCTGGATTACTGCAATGTATAATAGGTTTTAAGCACTTATCATCCTAAGTAATTTCTTGATTTTCAAACTTCTACATCATCATTGGTAAATACAGCAAATAAAACAAACTATATCATTTCCTCCGGTGCTAACATGGGTGCTGATCTTGTGCTTCAAGCATTAATCTCAGCCAGCAAGTTGTCTCACTCAGTGTTCCCTCCCTTTAACAGATACATCCTTGTCATAACATGTGATGAGACTGGGAAACATCAAATTTGTGCCTGTGACAACACAGCAAAAGATTAAGCCACAAAGGCAAAAATTAAAAAAACAAAACAAAACAAAACAAAACAAAAAAGATTGATATTCAGGAAAAACCTGCTTGTACAGATCAAGCTGATTTAGATAACTAGCAACCAGGGAAGGTAGCTAGTTACATTTGAGAAGTTCAGCCCAGCATTTTATTTGTAGAACAAGATAAAAGTGAAAATGAGGAGAGGGGCTGAGCAGCAAAGGTTTCTGCTGCTAAAGCACAGCTCTGAGCCTACTGCCAAACCTCAGGATGAACAACAGCGGAGGAAAGTATGTGAAGGCACTACAGACCAAGTGACATTCACTGAAAAATACTTAAAAAAAAAAGAAAAGGTTTAAATCTATTTTATCTAGGTATTAAAAAAACTCAAACCACACACTTAATCATTTTGCTCAGTTAATTAAAATAGCACAATTGCAGAAGTTAAAATATATATTAGAATCCCTTTTCTGTTCATGTGCCAGTTCCTTTTGAACATCTATCTTTAATGTCACTGAATCTAGTTTACATTCCTGAAGGCTGAGAAGCTCTACCATAAGCCACAGCAAATTCTTCACAAGCTTTCAGGAGATGAATACACACTTGCCATTTCTACAAAGGCTTCACAGAGCTGTAATAAAGAGTGTTCTTACATAGCTGAAGAGCAATTTGGAATTATCTATGAGATCTAAGACTCAGAAGTTAAAATACAGAGACTGTCCCTCAAACAAGACTGACACATAGTCCAAACAACTAATTTTAAAGACAACTTCTAGAATACTTTTTTTTTTTTTAGTATTTAAAAAAAAGAACAAAGACATGTGAAGCCACTTGGTGCAATGTAATTGCTTGTGTTCAGCTTTAAACCACTTACTGAAGACTTGCTTATAAAACCCAATCCAAATACTTATGCAAAAGCAGGCAAACTTTGCATGTGGATAAAATCAAAGTGTGACAAGTTTTCAGTTGTGCAGCAGTCTTATATCTTGCAAGTACTTAACAAAAAATTAAAAATTGGGGTTCATTCTTTCAGCTATACTAGGTTACTAGGAAAATGGAATCCAAATTAACAAATAACAGTGGAAAATCCCTGCACTTACACCACAGTATAAAACACAGACATGAGTCTGCACTGCACTTAGGGGTCTGAGTCTCAAATTTCTGTAAGAAAGAGCAAAAATAAAGGTTTAAGCATGGATAGTGGTTATCTCTGCAGCCAAAGAAAATCACTGAGTTAACCAATGGAGCTAAGTCCAGGAGGGTAAGCAAACCTTAACAGCGTGAAGATGCCAGTGCTGTGACTCCCTTAACAAAGCCTCGTGAAGATGTCAGTGACTGCTGCCAAGCTCAGTGCCTGGTGGCGTGCAGCAGGCAAAGGAGATGTCACTCACTTGTTGGGTTACAGCTCTCTGTCCAGCCTGCCTGTTTCCAGCTGGACTACTGCAGTTACAGCCACAGCTGAGAATCAAAGGTAATAAACAGCCCAGATCCACAACATACACCAATGGCTAACATTTAGCTGGAACACAAAGGAAAAAAAAATCCCTCAGAAAGTGAATAGATGGTTCTGTATGGCTTTTCCAGTAGCTAGGTCTCATCAAGTTCTAGTCTCAAAGATGGCTCAGATTGCAGAGATGTGAAGTCTACCAAAGAAAAAAGCCTGAAGAACCATAATGAAAGTCCAAAATGAAAGAAAAAGTTTATTTGTTCTTAAGCAGGTGGGAGCTCGGTTTCTGCTTATGAAAGGCAGTCAACAGTACAGAAGGAAATAAACAATTTTAAAAGCACTGGATTTTATTTATCTAATCTAAGGGCCTTAGTAACATATTCCTGGGTTTTAGAAACTTGTTATTTAAAAAAGAAAAATTCTGGGGAAAATAATACAAGACCCTTGACAGACAGAATACAGGAAATCTCAACCATGCCAAAGACTTCTGAGGAAAGGCAATAAAAATTAAAACAAAATAGGATACATTTGAAACTAAGCTGGAAGCAACATCACCTCTTGCATCCCTTTCCTGTAAGGTTGCTTGGAGTAGCACCATACTTCTGGCAAGCCAGGAGGAAATATACTGACAAAGTAGAGCCCATTTAGACTACAGTAGAAAGAGCATGGGAACACAGAAAATGAAAGAAAGACTTCCTAGCATCTCCCCCAGAAGGAGCTTTCATTAGGCAAGTGTTCAAAGCACCAGCTCCAGTGGCTGGTGCCACTGTCCTCAGCTTCTACTCCAGCTCCACAATTTTATGGCAGTTTTCTACAAGCGTATTGCAGGCAGATTTCAAATCCTTTAACTCTACAATGAGACAGCAAAACAAGGATTTGAGTTACCCAATCTCCATAAATTTTTCTCTTCATCAGTGGCAAGATCCTCATGTACATAACTAATACATGAAGCCCTCAACAGTACTTCAAATGCTTCTCCATCATTTTAAGGGCTACATTTTTGACTTTGGCACACATAACCACCTTTTTTTGTTCCCTCTGTCTGTCACAACTGAGGGGAGAGTCTCAGTTATCATGTCCCTGCCTTGCAGTAGAGCAGGGAAATAATATGCTCAAGTCTTTTGTCTTTGTTGCCTTAATTCTGCACTTTGAAGACAAGCCAACATACTTGGCTTTTGCTGTGAACCCTCTTCTCAAATACTGTTGTCAAAACTCACTGCCATCTTAGAAAGCTAACTGGAGCTTCTGAATACTTGGACATACTGAAATAGCATCCTAGATATTTATGTCGCACTTGCCAGCACTCAAGAAGAAGTGCCTCTTGTACTTGTAGAAGAGCTATTTCTGCCAGCAATTTAGAAAGCAGCAAAGGTATCATTATAATATACTCCTGTTAATACAGCTGCTCCATCTCAAAACACAAGAGCTTGAGACAGGACTGGTATTGGGAGGCTACCTGTTGATTTCTTTTTTCTCTATCTATAAATAAACATTACTGAGTTCAACCTTGACAGAAACTTAGCCTTTTGCTCCACAAAGTCATATTTATTCAGACAATCCTCTGCTAACTTTACATCCAGTTCTGATTTTCAAAATTGCCCTCCCACTCTTCGCATAGACTTCAGCATCCCACCTACAATCTCTCATCTATTCAGTGCTCGTTTTGTTCTTCAGTCTTGGCTTCAGTCCAGTCTTTTCACAAAGCATGGAAAAAAGCAGGGAAATAAAAAGAAGTGCAAAACCCTCCAGCTCCCCAAAAAGAAACCAGAGGCACTCACTGTAGAAGGGTACCTCACACTGCGTACTGGGGGTACATGGGGAGGGACAAGGATGAAGAATCCTCCTAGAACGCCACAAAAGAATCCATGCAAAAACCACAGAGGTAGATAGGTGTGTGTATGTACACATGCAGAAAACACGTAAGTGTGCATATTCATATGTATATGAAAAAAATGCATGCAATCATATACATATTTTTATTGAACAGTAAACCATATGAGCATCATTGGAACAGCTTTGAGGAATGCATACTAATTTACAGAGTCATGCAATAGGTATTCAGTTTGATAGTGAATGCACAGCCATCCCAGTGTACAGATTGCTACAGACTCCTCCAGCTCAATGTTTCAGGGCCAGGAACGAAGTTACCCAAGACCAGACCGGAGTCTGCAGCACAGCTAAACCACACCTTGGGAGCACCGTTACCTGTTCATCTCAGTATCCTGGGTTGGAAAACCAGCACCACAGCCCCAGGCTCCGCCATACATTGCTTCTAGACCCACTCATGGATTGTTGGGCAGTTGTGTGTCAACTTTTTGAAAAGCCCACCGAACGCAAAAGTCAAAATGTTGATGTAAAAGAAAGCATCAAAATAATGTTTGGTATGAGGTACTGAAATTCACTGTTTGAAGTTTCAGCACCTAGGAAGTCATGACAACTGTAGCTGTTTCCTTGAGACAGAAAATTCCCATTCCAGTGTAATTAAACTATACTTTGGGAAAGATCCTGGACCAGTTGTGTCAAGCAGCGCTGGACTGCCCGTTGAATTGCAAATATAGTCTCTGTTCACACATAAGACACTAGTTATGAAATCCTCAGTTAAGACACTAACAAAAGGGTCCCCAATTAATCACTGTATTCTTTGCAACAGCAGATATCCTCATTAGGAAAGCAGCAAGACATTAACAAGTCCCACATTGAGAGTGTCCAATTAACTCATCGACTAAATATGCGCCAAGCAACTTCTCTGGTCTAGCCTTTCCAGTCCCCTCTTTCCAGCTGCAGCGATTGGGATCCCAGTCATGTCTACAGTAGTGGTTCTTTTGCACTTTGCAAAGCCTTCGAGAGCGCCGCTGTGAACAACAAACAACGGCGCTCAAGTGTTCTACAGGTCTTTCACTTGCGCCCACAAAAAGCTAAGTGTGCACTCAGCGAGTTCAGCACAATTAAGAAGAAAACCCCACCCCTCTACCTTTATAAACAGGGAATGACTTAACCTGCTAACAACGAGTGTGGTTGGGACTCTGTCTGGATCATGTCACGCCTTGATTTTTGCCGAACCTCAGCAGTGGGTGATCCTGCATACAAAGTGAGCTCTGAGACAAAAGTACTATAGGGTGAGTTAAGGACAAAGTAGCAGCTTTCAGCCCGGATTCCCAGATAGGGTGTCAAGTAAAATCCCTTGCCAGGGCAGGATAATTCCCTAGAGTATACATTTCCAACACTTTGCCTCGCCTAATTTTCTGAGTGTCTCTCAAGCTTGGAGCCTTTCAATGTTTCTCGAGAAGAGCCGTTCTGTGGCCCGGCAGGTTTTGAGGCTTGGCACAAAGGAGGCCCTTGCACAGTGGCCAGGGCCCCACTGCAGTCGGTGCAGGAGAGGCTTTTCCAGAAGGAGCAGGGCCCAGCCTCTGAAATGGCCTCCAGTCCAGCTGCCTGAAAACCACCCAGACTCTCTTCTGAGCGATCCCTAGTTACAGCCCCATTTCTGTTTCTTTCCAAACTGACATTCACTTGTTTTAAACAGCTGAAAGGCATCATTTCTGCACTTTGTCATGACTCAGAGTGAAGTTCATTTAGCATCTACTTTTCTTCATCTGTATCATTCCCATCCCATTTTATTTCTACTCTCTGGTTTTCATCACATTTGTAACCATTTCTCTTGCACTTGGAGCTTCCCAGGTGCAAACACTAAGCATTCTCATTATGTGCTTCCTCTGGAGATTCTCACATTAGTTATTGAAAATGCCCCAGGCATTTCTGATTTCAGTAGTACTACAGACACGTCTTCCCTATATCTCATTTCTACTGATTTCTGAAGTACAATTATCTGCTCCACCTTTCTGCATCATTTTTAGAGGAAAAGAAAGGAGCTAAGGAACGAGGAAAAGGGAGAAGGGATGTATATAAGGAAAAACCCTAAAATTAAAACAAGAGCACAAGGCAGAAACAATACTCAAGGCTCTGGCTGAGGTTCTTTCTTGGTCTGTAAGAAGAAGTCTATGCGGACAATAACTGCTTCGTCAAGTGTACGCTCACTGTCCTGGAGATGACCAAAGGCATGTTGCTCAACACGGGACAGAGCTCCTCTCACTGCAGCTCAGAGACATGCCCACAGCTTGCAGAAAAAGACCACAGTTTCTCATACCCAGCTGAAATCACCCAGCCGAAATCACCCAGCCCAAACTTCTTGGTCACAAGTTTATTAGTACAGGGAAGAAACTAAAGACCAGCGACAACTTTAAAAGTATTTATAAGCACTTAATTCCAGCCATGGTCCTCGGAAACTAATTGCGTGTTCAATGTAGTACATACTTTTACTGCAGACAGAACATCACCAGATTGCAAACACAATCAAAAGCCCATTTTCTTACTTTAATTTGCCATTAGTACACTGCAAGTTTATAGAGCCAAACAAACTATAACTAAATTTTCATTGCCATTTCAAACTGTTTCCAAGCAAATATCATAGCAACGTTATCAGATCGTCAAGTTCACTAAATCCCAAATTCTCCACAATAAAACAACACACATATGTTTAAAGGAAGACAGAAAATGTATTCCTGAGTAAACTGAGCATCTCTCTAGTTCTGGACCAACAGGATACTGAGACAAACCCCATCATTTAAAGACATTTTCACAACTTCAAGAGAGAAGGAAAAACCCCCAAACTCTAGGCTTTTATGCCTATCAGTCAGTATGTAAAGACTAGTGTTTAGAGATTTTATAATACATACCAAACACAGATGAATGCATTTATTTCAACCTCAAATACAACCATATAGATATGGTACCACACTAAGTAGCATTTCACAGACTCCCTTCTGTTACATAACTGAGAAGAAAACGCCTTGCCAGTTGAGCATCCCCCATTTCCCGAGTTAAGGCGACTCTTTACAGAGGGAGCTCAGCGCCACTGCTCTGCACGCATGGAAAAGAAGCAGCTTGGAAAAGAAGCGACGGAGGCCTTGTCACGAAAAGTCTGTTATTTCAGCTTAAACTGCACTGAAAGTGAACGGAAGGTAGCTGTCGGTGTTACCCAGAGGGAAACGCCGGGTCACAGGGCGATGGTGGCCGGTGCTGGCACACCTTGGCGGCAGCAGCCCCGTCCTGCCCATGGGGACCCGGCCGGGCCTTCACGGGTGAGCGGCCCCTCAGCCCCTTCAGCGCTCCCAGGGCCCGGCCTCCCCGCTCCGCCTTTATCGGCCTTCATATCTCAGCGATGACAGGCCTGAGAGGGCTTCTGATGGGAAATGTGCTTTGAATTAGCATATTTCCCCCTGCATACAATGGAGGCATTAAGCTGCTGCGTTTTGCAAGTCCAAACAAAAGCAGCCCAGGCTGTTTTTAGCAGCACTGTTTGAAGTTTTATTCCTCCTCTCCTTCCCGAGTTGTAAGCACATTTAACAAATTTTCACTCTTTCTATACAGAAGGAAGCGCGACCGATAAAATCTTATTATTTGATCTGTTTCAGGCTTTAAAAGAAAAAGCCAATCTTTCGATAGTGCAAAGAGCAACACGGTGTCTGTGCACTGCTTCCCCTGAGCTGCAGCCCGGGGTGCATCCCCAGAGAGCTCGCCCGGCTGCCCTCAGCACTGGCACGGACCCTGTCATCGAGGGTTTCAGAACTCGAACACATCCACGGTAACCCAGTAGAAAGGGTTCTGTATTCAAAGCTCAATTTTACCCCTGTATCCTGGGCACACTGTTGCAAATACCTGTTTTGAAAATGAGAAACTGAACCACTGTGCTTACTGTAAGGAGGAGCAAAAAAAAAAAGCCTTCCACCCATCCTGGAATTATTCTTTGGTTTAACGGGAGAGCTGAACCTCAGAAGTACCACCTTTATGAAATGGCTTCAACCTAGAAAGTGAATTTCTATTTACCCAGGAAAAGAGGGCAAGAGGAAGGAGATGGAAATGAGTTCAACATAGAAGAGGAAAAAGCACTCCTGCATCAAACCATCTTTGGGCAACAGCTGCCAGGAGAATAAATCTACCTCAGCTCAGTGTGTTTGTCTGTAATTGCTCATTAACACAGTTGGACCATTAGGCAGCCAGTTCGTGGTTTTCTTGGTAAAAGAGGCATGTCTGCCTTCCTCCTCCATTAAACAGAATTTTCTCTGTGAGGAAGACAGAAGATTACAAAGTCAAAATGCTTCTTAGAGGAAGGGTTTGGTGGTTTGGTTTTTCTTCATCTTCCCTCTCCCAAAATTTCCACAGTATTTATGTAATCTTCTATATGCAGCACAGCTAAGAAGAAAAATCACACTCCTTAACAACACGAGATTACAGCAGAAAAGCAGAATGCCAATGAGATCCTAGGCAGGCAGCTTGCAAGTGAGGTGGATATAAAAGCTCTTCAGAAAAAAGCCTGGGTTGCAGCCTGCAGGAGTCTTGTAGGAGAAATGTCTGCTTTGTTCAGACTCTTCTGTTCTGTTTCAGGAAACTTTCCTGAGAGTGAAGATCCATCTCTCCTCCTTGATTTCTTCTGCAGCAATGCTCAAGAAACTCAACAGTGTCTGCTGTGCATGAGCACTTTGCTCTCCACCATCCACTGCCACCCTGCCATGTGCCAAGCGGCCCACGCAGCACCGTGCTCAGGGTGCTGAGGGTGCAGGGTGCCAGCCCGTGCAGATCTGCACAACCTGGCAGGAGAGGCACTTCACTCACTGATTCCCACCACAACACAGAGCTCCTGGCACCGGCACAGCACGGTGTCCATATGGCAACTGCGCAGCAGCCACTGAGGTCTGACCATAGACATCCTCCTCCCTCCGGCAGGGACCCTCCCTTCTCACCACAAGGTCCTCTGCAACACCGAGCCTCTACAGCCCAAGGGTCTGACCCCCAGTGACTTACTCTTCTCTGATGCACCAGCTCTGCCAAATTGACTTCCAGGAAAGCTTTTGCATAGTCTCCAGTAGCCACAGGTTCACTTTTAATGTGCTTGTTCAGGAGCACTTCAGAATCTGGCTGGAGAGGGCTACACATTATTTGGCAGCACTTCTCTACCCCCACATGAAACTTGCCTTTAAAGGCTGGACATGCGTTTTCCCGTGCTCTGAGGCATTTCACAACTTGGTGTCAAAATAGTAGACAAGGCCACCACATGTTACCACAGGAAGGTCTAACGTCAAAGCAAAAGGAGAAGGGACTTAAGAAGCCTTTCAGAGGCCTTCATTAGGTCATTAACAGGTGGGTGAGACTAACAAAGCATCTAGGCGGGAGAAAAGAGGAATTAAAGACCAAAATGGAGACTGGTTTTCTCATTCACACTGGTATGAGAACTTCACTTTGTAAGCATTCCTTCTGAGATGAGTCCTTTGGAATTAAATGCCACAACAGCGTCACACCGAAAACTAAATAAAACAGATCTCAGCTCCATTCACATATAGTTCTCCTTATCTCAACCCATGAGACTTGTACTACACATTCTCTGCATTACCCAGTTGAGGAGGGCAGTGGTTTTGGTGGGCACCTAATGTCCAGCCAGGGTCAACCCCCCAGAGGTGGTAAGATATATGCCCATTAAAAAGGTCCAGTAAACTCAGCAATGAGATTTTAGGCTTCTTAGAAGTGAAGGTCTATCAAAAGAAACTTCAGGTAAAACTGTCATAACTTTGAATTTAAGCCAAGGAAAGAGAAAGCTGAGAAAAAAAAGCCCTCCACTTATTTAGAAATACTATGTCTCACCTGCAGAATTTCTCTTCAGCATCTTGGGGTATGAAGAATAAAGGAAGTGAAAGAACTCAGACCAGGATAAAGCAGTGCCTTTCACGTTGCTGACATCCAATGGGACCTGATCACAGCACTTACCAATCGAGGAAATATTCTCAAATTTCATTTATTCTTCAGATTCACTGGATTCAGACCAACGATGAATACAGAGCACATGCCGCCATCCGCTGTGGTGTTCTGGCACAGGGCAGCACCCTGCCAACAAAGGCACCACTCTTCCTTTCAGAGAGCCCCAGAAGGAGCGCTCTGTGTTCCCATGTGATGAGGCAGGCTTTTACAACTTGGATCACTACAGGGTATTGAACTCTGGCAGTATGCTTACTGAGGGTTCACTGGCTTTATCTCAGACCTCAACAGGTATGTGTGGTATCTAAGCTAAAATAAACCAGCCTCATCACATTCATTTTGGCATCATGAGTCACTATCTTGCTGAAACAAAACTACCTTCTCACCTCCACATCGAGTAAGTGCTATTAACTTTTCCAATATCCCACCTACTGCTGTTTTCTGCTGTGCAAGTGCACAGCATAGAAACATCTCAGAATATGCTTCACGCTTCAGCATTCAGTGAGAGGAGGAAGACACAGAGAATGCAGGATATACTATGCCTGCTCCTGTAGGCAGAAATAGTTTCTGGCCTTCTATATTAATCTCCTGAAAAAAAAACAAACCCCAAAACTGTTGGCACTCACACAAGAGATTGATGTGCTATGAAGCAGGACAAACTCCACATATTTCCTTTCCTGTCCTTTTAACTCAGTCTAACAAAACCGATTTCAAGGATCATTACTATTTTTGCTACTTTCTGAACACTGCCCTGACTTGGGGAATCTTGCTGCGGGTATCAAGGCAGAGGTGATTTTCAGTGCTTTCAGGAAATGGTAGAAATTTGCTAGTCTAAATTTTCTGCTCCAAATGCAAGAGTCCCAGAACTTACTCAGACACACAGATGTTGAAGAAAAAAGTACCATGGCTTTCAAGTTTGCCCTTGAGAGAGGATCAGCATTCATAAAACAGAAAATTCCTTTCAGATCAAGGCTGGAAAGCAGAGAATGCCAAATACTGAGGAGCCGGGCCACCAGCTACATTACAACCAAGATCAAGAGAGTGATGCAAGTAGGCACAGAGCAGAGTGAGAGAAGTAAATGCTTTCTCACGTCATCCTGTGCATCCTACTGCATCCTAGATGGAGAGCACAGGCTGGACAGAGCCCATGATTCTACAGCAGTGAAGTTTCCACAGGGATCCTGCATGATCCCAAACATGCTGCACAAGTTGATCCCAAACTGGGGAGAAATAGCCCATGTTCTGCTATAGAGAGGCTTCCTCACAGAGTTGTGCCACTGGAGCCAAGAAGCCCAGAACCTTAAGGGCCTGGATACTTATAAACCCTTTTCCCCTAAAACAGACACACTCCTCCTTTCTTTCTGCCAATGCTCTATCTGCAATGTAACATCACCACAGACGTTGACAGAACTTTATGTCTCTTCTAAATAGATCAAAGAGAAAAAAATCATATATATATATATATATATATATATATATGTTTAATATGTTAAAAAATCCCCATTAAGCCAAGAAGAAGCAACTAAGCATATGGGATGCCCTACAGGAGTGCAATGTAATTTTTCCATGGTTTGAATCATCTGATAGTGTTATGCTGATCCATTCTCATAAATATTGTTTAAGATTTTTCCTTCAGGACAGAAAATATATACTACCAATACATAGTGGGCTCTACTTTCCACCCCTGCAAGCTGAAGCACTGTTATGGATATGCTCTGTAAATAAGCCCTGTGCAGTCCCATAGAAAAAGAGATTGTACCCCTAAGGCTGAGCAGATACTCAGAACTGCAATGGAGAAGGAAGATAAAAAACCAGACATTTGCATCTTAAAATATTTGTAATTTCTATTTCACAAATCACCATTTTCTTTTAAAAAATACTGCTTCTCTGTGGTTGTGTAAGCCCTAAATTTAGAGACATGGGGAAAGAATTTCTATTCCTCTACAGTAAGAATTACAGGAAGAGTTTCTGCCCCCATTTCTCCTTTGGACCACATTTCAGCCTGAATTTAACCACTTTGCTATACAGAATAGTTGATGTATATGTAAGTTGAGATTAATGAGGAAAGTATGTTTTTGCTTGGAAACATGCCATTACAACGCAGTGTTGAATAACTAAGTACATAAACTGAATAGACTATCCTTTTGTGTTTGCTGAGGTACTTCACAAACATAGGACAGGTGTATTATCCTTTTTGATGCATAAACTAGGCCACAAAAATTGCTTTCATAAACACTAAAATCACTTTATTGATCTTTCTCAGTATGTGCCTAGATTTCCAGATGGACTCTTAGCTACAGGGGTCAATTAGATACTACTGATATTTTTACACTTAACAAATTATCTGAACAGCAAATGTTAACAAATAAAATAGGTTACCATTCATGTGAGCTACATCTTTAAGGAGCATGAAAGCTACTTTCAAGTTATGCTCAGAGAAACATTTCAGTAATTCTTCTCTGAATTTTTAGCTAAGCTATTTCTTTCTTTCACATTATTTTGAAATTTTATAGAAGTTTTCTAAACTCTGCATGCTAATTAGATTCTAATCCAATTCACCAGATGTGGGCAGTCATCAGTACTCTTCACAAGACTTGTGATTCAAAAAAAAAAAAAAAAAGAAATCCAAGAAATCCAAGTTGCTTTAGTTTCTCCTTGCAAGGGAGCACTCTGCAGCATTTTGCTCTTAACAATACGTCAACCAGGGCCAAAAGTGAGTAGCACAGGTTATATTTCTACCTCACACTGAGTTTCTCCTTTCAACAGTTTTTGTATGATTTCCTGTTTATTTGTTTGTGCCTAAATGCAACATCAAAAACATGAACTATTTTCAGCTACAACAGCAGTATTTTAATTTTTACCAATTTAATTGACAATGCTCCTTTTTAGAGAGGATTTTACAGAGTGAGAGGCAAATGGAAATAAGAGTTTTAAATGTGATCTGGTTAAGACTCAAACTGCAATTAGGAAATATCCATACAGCAGGGACAAAAACTAGCAACTATGACATTACATTTAAACACTGGCACCCAATACTTACTCATTAGCATCCTTCTGGAATTCTGCTCCTTTTAAGAAGTTTCATCCTTTTGCTTTTAAAATAGCCATGATTTCCTAATATATGATATGCCTGAAACCCCCTCTGACAAGCTCTACCAATTTTCCCACTTGCACTTTCACATCCTTTGAATGCATGCATTGTCAGCCTCCTCTGCCTCCACCTCTCCTTTCCTACATTATGTGCAGCAATCATTTGTTTCAGATTATAAAAAGCACCAGTGGATGCTGAAGCCACTAAAAAGAAGTTGCCAGCATATGGGATCTGTGGGAAATTTGATCCAGTAGGTGAAATAAGGCTTAACTTTAGAACTGATAAATAGAAGTTTCAGATATTACTATAGAATAGGTTGCATTTTTCCTTTTAAAGTTATGCAGAAGAACTGTGGCTATTGCCCTTGCAGAAAACTGCAAGAAACCTGGTTTGTTATTTTTTTTAGCATTGAGACAGATGGCCCTGGCTTCAAATATAGAAGACCTTCCTACACAAAACAGAGGTGCTGGCACATGATACGTGGGTGAAGGATATTCTGGATACTTGCCTTGGAATGTGTGTGCCGAAGAGGTGAAATAGCAGGATAAGAGAGAAAAAAGGAGGTAAAAAAGAAAAAGCTAAGAAAGAAGAGAGAAGAAGGAAGCACCAAAGCAGCAGGCTCAGAAGGCACGGTGAAACATGTCAGTGACAGAAGGAAATGCAAAAAGCATCACTTTCTGAGCAGATGGGGAGTGCATATATACCTTTACATGGGGGTTCAGATTACTGCATTGATCACTATTTCTGAATACTAAACGGGGCTTGAGATGAAGAGCAAAGAAATTACTTTAGTTCAGATGCAGGAGGTGGCAGAGCCCTTCAGACTCCTTCCACCTCCCACATGAGTGGCAAAGGACACTGAGTCCTGCCAGCAAGCAAGGTCACGCCAAACCCTCAGTGGGTTTCACCCCACAACTGGACCTCTTCAGGATCCCTGACTGGAGGCTCTCCCATCCAAGCAGCAACTCCGGCAGTCCTGTTCTTGCTCCCAGTCTTCCGCCCCTGTCGCCTGTCACAGCCGTGGGCTCACGGTCTTTGTCTCCCTCCTGAATAACTCCTCCTGCTTTCAGCCTGTGCTTAATCCTCCAGGAAACCTCATTCTCCAGAGAAGAAGAGTGCTTCTGTACGTAATCTCCAGACAGCAGCTGTGACCCCAGCACCCAGAAAGGCGATCATTGTGCAGAACTGTGGTAGCAGGGGTGAACTTCCCCTCTCCCCCCCGCCACTCCTTTAAGGGCTGCTGGAAGCGCGCTGTCACTTTATGCACACACACTGCCAGCAGTGATTTTCTCTGGCAGCTGTGGGGTACTTGTCCCTTCACCCTCATTGCAGGCTACCCTCAGAATCTGCATAGCCATCTATTTTATTATTTTTTATTTTGTCTTCTAAGGGATTGAACTTCCCACCTGCCAACAGAAGAAGCACTTGTTTTTTGCATTCAGTCCTCGAGGCTATGGCAGCATTACTGAAAAGTGACTTTGTCCATTTTTCATATCCAAAAATACAGAACAGCTGTGCTTTCTCGAAGTCCTTTTGTGTAAGAGTGGTTCTGAGACAATACTAAATTCAAGGCTGCCAAAGCTCAGACCTGAACGGCCTGAAAAATTACCTTTTTTTCTTTTTTTTTTTACTAGCTCTCAAGACACACTATACTACCAGCATGTCAGCAACTCAACAGGTGTTATTTTAAGGCAGAAAAATTTGGACAGTGTAATTCCTCATGGCAGGCTTATCAGCCTTTTAGTACACTCAGCTTTTATTATTCTGACACAAGGCAAACTTACGTAACAGCACAGTGCGTACTAATTTACGGGATAACAACATGGATGTTGAGTTTGGAACACTGCACTTTTGTTTCAGACTGTGGATATTTCCCATACTCCTAAGAAAGCATATGCTGTGCAAACACTTTTAAAAGCATCCAAGTGGAATTCAATATATTGAAAGAAGCTAAAGTACTCTGGAGTGATTAACAAACATGCTTCAGCAGAATGGCACAAAAGGATAAACCCACAGAGATACTGAGACAACTAAAATCTCTCCAATTCCTTCTGCAATTGATCAGAAAAGCCCACTTGCCCACTGATGGTATACAGACAAGTGTAAAAGTGGTTCCAGATCACGGCCAAGTAACAACAAACTTTCCCATCTTCTAATGCAAATCCTCACTTTTGGAAGACTTAAGAGCTCCTGTACAGAGACAGAGAGGATATACGTGGCCACAAAGCTAACAAGATCCCTTCTCTGACTCTTGCCTAATGTTTCCTCTTCACAAGCAGAAGAGCACTGGAAGCCATCCACCCAGAATGCTGGTCTCTGGCAAAATAAGAGTCAAAAGAAAAATGGTATTAGAAAGAGCTGTCTGAAATGGCAAAAATACCAGGGGAGAAATGATGTGACTCCTTAGTTTTCCAAAATTAGCCTGTTTGACTTATCCTTCATCCCAGAGGACAAATACAAAACTGCTCAAGGACAAAGAAATGCCTTTCTCCTCTAGCTTAACAGAATTTTTCCAGACTCTGCCTATGCGATCCAAGCCATCATCTCCCCACTGAGACAACACAACTCTGGTGAAAGGTAAATGGTCACCATTCATCTTAGCAAAATGGATCACAGCAAAATTATTTTCTTTCCTCTGGCCCTTTCCAAATTCTCCTGTTCATTCCTTGAAATATTACTGATATCAACGTCCTCCACCAGAAAAGAAAAACAACTAAAAAATCACTCTCAGTGCCTTCTCAAAGGCTGAGAGAGATCTCCAGGAGGGATTTTACACTGAACTACTACTTGAACACCTTTAAAACACACTTTCCTTTCCCTCCCTTAAGTATATTTCTAGCCTTCTATACTGGCTAGAAATATACTTGGCAGAGGTACATGCACACACACATTCCTGCTAGCTATGGCACACATCTTCAGGACTAGTGGACCTGATGATGTAAGACACTTTGCTCCTACAGGCTGGAGAAAAGCTCTCAGCTGTAACTCAACACAGATGAGCCATTCCCATTCATGCCTGCTTCCCTTCTCTCTTTAAAAACAAACACTTGTACACTATCTGCCACGTTGGTGCCCACACACAGGTTCCCCTGAGAATCCGAACATTTATACCACAACCCAGCTCTGCTACAGATGAGGTACCCCCAACCAATCCACATGCTGAGGACTCCATTCCAAGTGACAAAACAGTCACTAGTGGCAGGCAGCAACGTGCCATGAAAATTCACATTTTATCATGGACAATCAGTGAGTATCAGTGCTACTTCAGGCAGTTGGCATCAGCAGTGCCTTCCTCATGAAGTGCCTTGCAGTGAGTAAGCAGCTCTAGGGCAGATCTGTAATCTCTGCAGATGCTGTTTGCCTGTCTTCATCATGTCTACACAAATGAACATATGGCCTTCTAGCACAGGACCAGCTTACACAGTCATTAATTAGATACAATTTCAGCCTGTTCACTGTATCTGATACAAAAATCTGTCCTCTGGAAGGAATGCCCTTTTGGAATAGAAATTTTGTCTCTTTATGAATTGACTCATCTGATGAGGAAAAGCAAAAATTTTGCCTGACCATGGAAATACCTGTTTATTACAAATGCAGGTACAGCAGTGTAAACACAGCTGAACTTGCCAGTGGGTTTCTTCTTGCTCTCCCTAGTTCTCACTACAATTAGAAGATGGGCGCTCCTCTCTCTCCCTCCAGCATGTGATACCCAAGATATTCTCCAAAAGCACCATCGCAGCTCAGCAAGGCATTGCAATGCCAGCAATTCAGTCCTGCTACCAGGCTCAGAGAGCTAGTCACAAAATTCCTTGGAAGGTACATGGAAGCAATCATCCTATATGTAAATAGACCTCATGGCTCTGTGTACATAGTAAGACTTGGTGAATTGTTGCACTTTACTCATTTTTAAGTGAATAATCAAAAAAGAGGATTAATTAAGGCTGAAGACTCAAAAAAGTTGGTATGAAAAAATACATTTTTGGTAAAAGGTGGTAAATTTTTGTTCAGATCTTGCCGCATTGCTTCATTTTCTCACACAAAAGCACAAAACACCAGGCATATATACAGCCCCAGGTAGGGGAACTGCTACTCAGAAGTAACCAGAGCACATGGTGGCCCAGAGAACTTTGAGCTGTGCTCTCTTCCTTCATCATGCACAGCACCATTGCAAGAGTTTGCAATACAGCACTGTTTGCAGAAAAGCATAACAAATTCAAGAAGTTTCTAAGAACTTCCCAATAACATATGAGGGGCAAATTGCCAGTTTATGAGGAGAGAGACCTGACCTACAGGCACAGCCTGGAGTTAGTGGGGGAGAGGACCTTCTGTGTGAAATGTCAGGAATCTTCAGCAAAGCAAAGCAGGTACTTCACAGAAAGAAGTGAGGATTTAACAACAACAACAGAAAAAGCATTTTNAGAATTTTTAAATTTCTCGTAGTAATTCTTGATTATACAACAGTTACAGAACAAAGTACCCAATGAGAGTGGCCCTTCAAAATATGGTAATGGCTAGAGGTGCTTTTCTGTGGAAACAGATAGTTTTTGGAAGCTAGCTGGTTCACTGGTCTCCCCTTGAACCCTATAATGTTTCCACATGCTTATTTTTGGCTGAGTAAAT
>VYZR01057000.1:272-21285 GCA_013400675.1 Oxylabes madagascariensis
ATACAGACAAGTGAGGTAGAAAAATTACCCTCAATGTGATGAGCAGATTTGCAGTAGTTTTTTTTAGAAAATCCATCTGCAGTTAACCATTTCATTGCTGTATATTTGCATTTGAAATATGTTTTTCAGAGAAGTTGTGCCAAGAGATCTATCAAAACAATCAATACTGTTTTTTCCTTGTATTAAAAAATAGAATTTTCTTTCTTTTAAAAAATACCAAATTTCCTTCTATTAAAATTTGAATATATATTTAATTGTTTCCCAGAGACCCAGTGTGAAGCAAGCAACATGTTAAATAAAAAAAATTAAAAATTTAAAAAAAAATAAAAAAAAAGAGAGATAAGGGAAAGAAAAGCAGAGATTTGTGTAAGTGAAACAGCAAAAAATAAATATGAATCAAGTAAATGAGTAAAAATCTGGAGAAAGAGTTAGCACCAGACTTGGAAGCTGATTAACAAAAGCTGAATTTTGATGACCTAATTTTAGAAATATGGAATGATTGAATCACCACAGACAGAGAGGTTTCACAGCAGATTTTCACTGTTATTTTCATTTTACAGTGTATTCCAATCTGCCTAACCTGGAGAACATCCAAATGACACTTAGACCTAAAGTTCCTAGTGACTTTATATCTCTGCCTTTCTGAAGTGCAGAACTGTCAGTGTCAAAAAGGCTTGTGCAAATGCCTGTCAGGGGTGGGTACTAGCAGGATTCAGTCAGGACAACCACACAGCTAAATTTGAAAGACCTGCTTATCACATGGTCCAGAAAACCAGAGTACCCTGAGAGCAATACACAGAGAAGACTGCAGATCAAATCCTGATGTGTAAATCCTTTTTTAAGAGAAGGACAGATCCATTTAGGAAAAGAAGTTTGAGACACAAACCTCTGCTTTGCATTTCCTACGATGATCTTAAGAAAGTAATTTTTGAACTTTCTGGCCTTTATTTAGCTCATTCCTGCTAAGCCCTTCCTGACCTATAAATTCCAGTAGCTAAAAGAGTATTTTGGCTTGTAGTCCAAACCTTGAACTCGCCCATGAAGCCAGTCTGACCCCTCACAGTGTCCTTGGCCCTCTCCAACACATGCAGCGGAAACAAACTGTTGTTCAACAGTGATGCAGTTCTTACATTGTAACATTATGATTTGTTTTGTTGTTGGTCAAAGGTGATGTGGATTTTGATACCATATTATTATTAGTTTTAATGTTTTTGAAGAAATTTATTGATTTAAGCACTTGTAGGTTATCTTTTTCTTTCATTTGGTTTCCTTTCATAGTTGTTTTTCTTTAGTTATACAGACTCTATCCCAAATTCCCCACTATTGAACTACTAGGGAAAAGTTCAGGTATGAGAACATTTCTGAAAGTTTACAATGCAAAAGCATCTAGACAGCATGCATTCAGACTCATCTTGAAGGTCTTCCTTGCACATGAACTTGCACTCCTCATATATGTACACAAAAGAATAAACTGTATTGAAGCTGGTGACTGAAGTGGCATAAAACCAGGATGAAAGAGAAATGCAATAGCTATTCACCTAGTAGGGTACTAAAAGCTAAATTCACTGATAAATCATATTAGCAATTCTCCAATATCTTTCCATAGACTTCAAGAGCATTTCACAGGAATGCACTTTCATGCCTCATTCAGTAATTTGTAAAAATGTATTCCTTGCTCTATTCAAAGGATTGTTAGATGACCTGAAAAATATTTGAATGTGCTTTTCAAATAGAAGAGACTTACGGTTATTCAGTAAAAACTTTTGAGCTTCAAATTCATTCCAAATATTTACCTTTTTCACTACACAAATTATAGAAATCATCTGGTATTTTTTATATAGCCTGATTGAGTGATTTATGTCACTAAGGATCAGAAAACACACTGGGAACTCAAAATTTTATAGTGAAATATTTGTGCTTTTTTCATTGGTTAAATACTAGCAAAATCATACATTATTGTTTCTACGCTTTGTCTGCACAAAGAGCCTCTATTTAGAAGTGGAACAGGAACACCTGATGGTTCAAACATCTCAGTGTCACTGGTGTTCACAAGCTGATTCTTGGTAGGTTTCATCTCTGCTGAAAATCAACTCTAGACGCCTAATTTCTGTGAGGAGATAAGCATGGAATTGCCTAAATTTTGGAAACTTCAGCTACTGCAAAGACTACGTTGCACCTTAAAAATTATGTGTTTATCCAATTGTCTATCCTGAAAGATTTTATCTGAGTAGTAAATTTAGATACTTCTTAACTCGACACAGAAGTAAGGCAATCCTCAATACCATTACCATTAGAATACCTGAAATTCTCAATAGTTAAACACATTTATTTGAAAATGTTTCTGTTTTCAAACCAGAGAAATATCTCAATAATAATTCTCAAGAAGTATTATCCAATGGGTTGCTGGGCAGCAGACTGTACCTGCTTTATTTCTTTGAGGGGCTGAAAGGAAGGATTGATCTAATTTTTGTTTAATCCCACAATGCAGTTTGCAGGTGCAGCTGCAGGTTGAGTCACCTACCACTGAAGTGTTGGTGTTGGGCCTTTATTTATCTGTAGCCTTTCCTACTCATTAGCCTAATATTTTATTTCCTGCTTGAAACAGAGCTTATGTGGAACATATTGTGAGTGTCTGGCTCTGTAGTGAATTGCTTATCACCTGAAACAAAGAGGAAAACACCTAAATCCACTTGTGAGGAAAACTGTCCATCTACGGTGTCTTGGTTTGAAAGACAGGTGTCCGCTAGGGAGGGCAGGACCTCCCTTGGAATGGAGAATGCAAACCCCCTCTCTCTAAATTATTATTATAATTTAGAAAATTAAAAGGGCTTTCAGCCAGAGGTATGGGAATAGGAATAACAGCTCTTTACTAGTACGTACAAAAAGGCAAACAAACAACAACAACTACAGCATTAATGATAAACAGAACCAGGGACCTCGAGGGGCTTTGTTTCACAAAGCCTGGGGCAATCTGATCTCGGTGCAGGNCCAGGGACCTCGAGGGGCTTTGTTTCACAAAGCCTGGGGCAATCTGATCTTGGTGCCCCTGCAGGACTCCAAGAGCACCAAGCTGGACCAGTGGAAAATCCTGGGCTGGCGGAGGAGATGTATCAGAAGCTCCGTTGGTGGTAGCTGGAACAGCAGGGATGTCCTGGCAGGGCAGTGCAGGGCTACAGCGTAGCACAAAGCCTCAAAGCAGTGCCGAAGAAAGCGGCAGTGGTGGGACAGGGCCGGCACTGCTCCAGCAGGACAGGAGGAGACAAGCTCAGAATTCCTGGGCACACAAGCAGATGATGGTAGATTTCTCAGGACTGGAGCTGGTGGGACAGTGAATTCCTCCCACAGCAAACAGCAGCAGCCTGACCATCCTCCCTTCAATGCCAAGAGCAAGAGAGCAAAACTGCCTCCAGCCCTGTCCTTTACCTGCCCCCAAACCTCAAGGTATCTTTTTGCCTTGGAGAGAAAAACTCTCAGAGACCAAAAAAAAAGGGTGTAGTCTGGTGCTACACTATCCTCTGGCCACTTCTTTGGTCAAGTACCCACAAGTACCTTGCAGTTAGTCTCCTAGATAATTATGGGGAAAAATTCTATAAATAAAAAAGAAACAAATCTAACCCCCAACATATGGGAAGTTGGCAAAACATGCTAACTCAGTGTGATTGCAAGGAGAATGGAGACCCAGCACATGGTCTAAATGTGAATGACAAATTAATAATGTTATTAACATATAACCTAAAGTTCAGGTAACAAACTGGAAGTCTTATAGGAACTAATGTTTTAGAAAGACACCAGACTTTTTTTAAACCTATTAATATGTTTGGGAAACAGTAAGCTGATTTTTGTCCTGCATATCTAAAATTTGTCTGTTTCTTTCAAATGATTCAGATTGCCTAAGAAAAAGGAATAGCACACTGTATTGGGTTTGTGTGGCCAGTTTTTGGTGGTGGGAAGGGGGGACTGCCAGGGTGATTTCTGTGAGAAGCTGCTAGAAGCTTCCCCTGTATCTGACAGAGCCAATACCAGCCAGCTCCAGGACAGACCTGCCACTGGCAAACGCTGTGCCAATCAAGAATGATTGTAACTCCTCTGTGGTAATAATTCAAGAGGGAAAAAAGCTATTGTGCACATATAATTGCATCCAGAGAACAGAGTAAGAACATGTGAGAGTAGCAACACTGTAGACCCAGGTCAGTGAGAAGGAGGGGGAAGAGCTGTTCCAGGTACAGGAGCTGAGATTCCTCTGCAGCCCATGGAGATACATGGGCATGCAGAGATCCACCTGCAGCCTGTGGAGGAGCCCATGCCAGACCAGGTAGATGCCTGAGAGGAGTCTGTGAACCTATGGGAAGCCTGTGCTGAAACAGGCTCCTGGCAGGGACCTGCAGACCCATGAACAGAAGAGCCCATGCTGGAGCAGGCTCTGCCTGAAAGACTGCACCCTGTGGAAAGGGATCCACATTGGAGCAGTTCATTAAGAACTGTAGTTTGTGGAGAACTGTCTCCTGTGGGAGGGACCCCATGCTGGAGAAGGGGCAGGACTCCTCTACCTGTTCAGCAACAAAAATGTGTGTTGACCTGACCATAACCCCCATTTCTCATCTTCCTGAGCTGCTGGGGAGAACATGGTAGAACCTGGGAAAGAGAAAAGCATGGCAGGAAGGTGTTTTTAAGAAATTGTTGGCTTCTCTTTATCCTGCTTTGATTTTGATTGGTAATAAATTCATTAATTGCCCCAAGTGAGTCTGTTTTAACCATGATGGCAATTGGTGAGTAGCCTCTCCCTGTCATCATCTAAACTCATGGACCCTGTCCAGTTGTGGAGGGGAGTGATAGAGTGGTTTTAGTGGGTGCCTGGCACCCAGCCAAGGTCAAACCATCACATATACCTTGATGCAAACCTGATTGGCGTGACTGTTGTCCTTGTAAGCTGTAAGAGCACTTTAACATTTCATATGATTTCTTGACACTACATGTAAAACACTCAAAGGTGCTTGGAAATGGGCTAGGAAGGGTCATTAAAACCAGTCAAATTGACACCAATGTTCTCAGTGAATATTCACTAATATTTTTTCTGGTTTTGCTCAGCTGTATTTCAAACAGATTAATTTGTAGTTAAGATCTGAGTCTGTCATCATCTACCACAACAGATGAAAAGAAATGGATCTGTCTTAGCAGGGAAGCTTAAGCTAGCAGGGTAAACAGCTCTGCATGATGTTCTGACCGAAATAAATGTGGTTATTCTCTCCTCAACTTTCACAGATATCACTTTGCCCTTGCTGACAGTGGTTTACTTACTAAGACTGAGAAAATACCAGATATTTTTTCATGAGTTTTCTATATATACAATGGCTCTGTGCACAGATTTAAGTCTTAAGTGCACGGACTTTAAATTTTTTTTTTTAAGGAAACATCGCATTATTACTGTAGGATATTAAAAGGTGTTAGAAAACTCAGCTCAGCAATACAAAAGATGTCAAGTATTTTTATAAATGAAGTCAGTAAGACTGTTGATTTCATGTATATATTCTGTATAAAATGTCCACACACATTCATTCTCTGTTTAACTTAAAATATGTTGAATTGACTTGGAAATAAAACACAATTTATTATTTACACTGTTGAAGAAATCAAAAGAATACATTATATATATTTGTGAAAATGTTTCCCTTGCATTTGTTCTACCAGCCATGTAGAGCCGTATGTCCTTACAGTCTACTTCATTAAGATGTAAGTTGCCACAAGTATGTATTGATATTTAGAAAACACGTCTTAAAATTAAATGTTTATTTTATTTTTTTTCTCCAATTATCTTTTTATCTCTTTCACTTCCTTTATTTCTTGTAATAACAAGATTAGGGCTTGAAATTTGTGGTGGGTTGACTTTGGTTGGGGTGCATGCTTTGGCTACAGTTCACCAGGGACAAACTGTCTGCGCACCTTAGGAGCAGAAACACTGTGGAATCTTGGAAGTCTCTCTAAGGGAGACATGAAACAAAGGATGCAGTGGCATAAAGATGCTGTGGTCTTGCTCTGTAGAAATCAGTGTAGATATGAATATAAGGATGGAGCAAAACAGTGGAAATGTGGTTTTTCTCCATCAGAAACAATCCAGCTGACAGGAACTAAACCAAAGGGATGATCCAGATGGCAATCCAAACTTGAACTTTGCTTCAATAACTTGAAAATACACATAACTAAATTCAGTCAAACTCCACCCAAATATGAAATTACATCAACCACTACATTACCTTTTCCCTTACCGAGAACAAAATAATAAAAATATAGTTTAAGCAAGAATAAAGTTTAAGCCATCTGTCCTGTTCTGCTATAAAAAGGGGACTCTGGGAGGATTCTTCTTGAGATTTCTTGGAGGAAAATAAAGTGCAAAGGCAGCAATATTATATCTGAGAACCATTTATTAATGAAAAAGGATACGTGATTTTACTAAGAGGGACAGAAAAAGGAGCAGAGAGGGAAAAAGAGAGAGGGAGAAAGAATGGAGGGGCAGCGTTACCACAGGAACCCCAGCTCTTTGTCAGCATCAGCTTAGCAGGCAGAGCGTGTGTGCTGCGAACCACGAGGTGTTTGCGTAGTTCCCGTGGCAGTTTGGGCACGATTTCCAAACAGCAGCAGGCCGCGTGTTCCTTCCGTCGGCAGAGAGACGGCTGTCGTGGCCATGGACTCAGTCCTGGAGCAGCTGCAGATTCCCAGGGTCGCGGCACTGCAGCTGCAGGCGCAGCTGGGGCACGGGAAGTGCGGTGAGGGCAGCAGCTGCAGTGGGCACCAGCGGGCCTGTGCTGTGGGTAATGGCTGTGGCTGCAGGCCCACCGGGGTGCAGGCAGCACTGGCCAGGCCAGGGAAGCACAACAGGGGTGGCTGGCTGCAGCAGCGCCCATTCCGTCGAGGCACCAAATCAGCACCAGCTGATTTGCGGAAACGAATCCCTGTGAAGCAGAGAAGCAGGACCACAGGGAGGAAAAGGCAAAGTGGGGAAGGGGTCCGAGCAGACCCTAGAGGCGAGCCCCTAGCCGCACCAGGGTACCAAGGAAAAAATGGCTCCCATTGTGTCCCTGTTAGTTGCTTTTATTATGTGCTAAGGCTCCTCCCACGGCCCAACTTCGCAGGCATCCAGGCATTTGCCCCACTGGCAAGTGGGGCGGGTTGCTCACAGTACAATCATGGAGGCTTTCTCTGCCCTGATTGGCTGCCAGGTGAAGCCTCTCCAGGGGCAGGGATCCACATATACATATACAGCACATATACAGCTTTATAAGAATCCTTCAATGTGTAACATGTGTTAACACATAAATAAAAATCAGATCAGTCCCTTTCACCATCATAGCTTCTGGAATCCATGAATGGACTGAGTCTGCCACAGGAATGCCTGTTGGATAAGAACCATATTCTGTGTATGCTGAGTGATTATCTCAAGCCAGCTTTCTTTGGTGTTTAGATTTTGCCTGTACTGCACTTCCAACTCATTCTTGCAGTCAGTATACTATCAAGTACCAGGCTATCTCTGACCTTTAACCTGTCAGTGTTCTATTATCACTGTATTTGTTAATAAAGTGCATTATTCCATAAACTGTTTAACATGAGTCCTTCAAGGACACTAGCAGTGGCTGGCAGCACGTTACATACTTGACAAAATAGGTGATATCCCAGATAAGAGTGGTGACACTGTCAGCGGGTGGCCCTGGGGAGGGAACCTCCCTTGGAGTAGAAAATGTGATCCCCTTCCCTCCAAATTATTGTAACTCCGAAATTATGGGCCTTTCAGGCAAAAATATGGGAAAAGGAATAACAGTTCTTTACTAGTATGTATACGGGTAACAAGGCAAATAAACAACATTGACAGCAACAACAAACAAAAGCAAAAAAGCAGTAGCAGCCTCCTCTCTGCCGTCAAGTGCCTTCCCGTTTGGTGTAGTTATGATCACAGCCAGCAGGGGTGCTGTTGCCTCCTGGCAGGGCAGGTGCAATGATTCCCCCGTGGCTGCAGGGGGTGCTGTGGTGTGAGCTCAGCTGCCTCTCTGTGTGTGGGTAATGGAGGACATGCTGATGGAAGAGAGACAAAAAGGGGTTTCCTTTACAAACCCACAGGAAGCAGTTGGTCCCGGTGCCTCTCCACATGGCAGAACGGGCTATAGGAGGAACCTCGGAGAAGGTGGAATGACAGAGGCGGGCACAGCCAGGGTGGCAAACAAAAAAGTAGAAAACAAAAAATGCAGGAACTCTGCAGCTGTAGCAGGAGCTGTGCGGTGTCCTGGCGGGCTCAGGGTGCTGGGTTACAGTGTAGAGAAAAACCCAGAGCAATGGCAGAAAAATGGCGGGGCTGGGCAGCAGCAGCCCACCTCCAAAGCGCAACCTGGAGAGGCTCCCTTGAAGGGCCTTAGGGTTCCAGATCTTCCCTGAAGCACCCAAGTAGATGGTGAGGGTCCTTTGCAGTGAGGTAGGTGCTGTTAAGGTCCCAGTGAAATAGCCGCTCATATGAGCAGAGGGTCACTCACAGTAGGGGAAAATAGAAGGAGATGTAACTTCACAGTAGTGGTGAATTCTTCCCAGAGCGACCGCAGTCTGTCTCCACTCCAATCCTGAGAACAAGAGAGACCAAGGAGCTGAGCCCAGCCCCTCACCACCCAGCCAAAATCTCGTGGTATCTCTGCCCTTCCCAAGAGAAAACCCCTCAGCTACCAGAGCGCAGACAGCTCCACTCCTCCCCCTCTCCCTTGGCTACATCTTTCCTTCTCTTAAATATTGGTCATTATAATCTCTTAGCAACAAATGGGACAAAATTCCCTGAGAGAAAGAAAAAAAAAAGAAAAATACTCACCTCCAACAAGTCCCCATAATGGGGCACTGAGAGGATGGTTGGGCACATCTTCAGGATCATCTTCCCTGAGGGTGTTGGCAGAGTGATCAAATAAAAAGGGTTCAAAGAAAGCCACCACCTTTCATATACTTGATCTTTTCCAATATCATGTTTATTAATCTTTTTATTTTCCTATTATTTTTGGTTTTGACAAAATTAAATTTTCTAATTTAAAAGAGAAGAAGTTTTTAAAATATTCTCATTCTGCTCTAATGAATTTAAACATATCCCTTATTTACTACTGTACTATTTTTCAGTTTCACTAGTGAATCAAAGTGTGACCAATATACTATGTATTGAAATCTTGCAACTATAGAGTTTCTGCTCCTAGAATGGTCACTAGAACTTCTTAATGGTTTTGGTGTTGTCATTCCAATATGTTAAAATGGTTTAAAGTTCCAGGTTCTACACAGTCTGCTACATCATAAACAATAATCCAAGTAATTTGGGAGATTTTTGTTATCTGCTAAGAACAAAAGAATGAAAAACTGTAATATCCAGCAGAAAACTAACATCAAGGAGAGGATATTATGAATGTTGACCTAATTCAAATTAACAGACTGGGTAAAACTTCCAAAAACTATGTAAGAAATTAGTTTGCAATACTTTCACATGAGATTGGTTGGTATTAAAGTTGCAGAGTCAAATTTAGCAATACTAAGTTGTAAAAAGCTAAGAAAATATTCTGTTAAAAATACTTGCTTTGCTGTTTTTAAAACACTGGGTTATTCAAAGGAGGTTGTTTCTGACTTCTTATCTAACTCAAAATAACAGGTACAAGAGACACAGA
This sequence comes from Oxylabes madagascariensis, assembly GCA_013400675.1. Classification (NCBI taxonomy): domain Eukaryota; kingdom Metazoa; phylum Chordata; class Aves; order Passeriformes; family Timaliidae; genus Oxylabes; species Oxylabes madagascariensis. The sequence continues at coordinate 9,935 of VYZR01057000.1, forward strand.
GACACTCGATTTAAAACAAGGTCTAGTTGCTGTAGCAACTAATCCTTTTGTTTTTTTTCTCTGAGACAGAGGCAGCTGAATGTATTTAATATGTCATAGAAGAAATAAATACTGGAGGAAACATCTTTTTTATGGAGAATGATTTTGATAAGGAATACCTCTTGTCAATGATTTGTGGATAAAATATTTTAATTTTTCTTACTTATGATATTTAACTTAGAACAAAAACATACACTAAAGGAAATTCAAGTTATTTTTCTGATTTGAAAAATACTTTCAAGGTTCTGCTGAGAAGATTCTTTGAATTTTATAAGAACAGTTTTTTTCTGAAAGATACAAATGAACCCTAAATGTACTTTGAAAGGAAGGGCATAAATATTGATAATATTATGACTGGAAAAGGCAGTTTGCACACTTGCCTGCATATAGTCTCATAAAACCTCCAAAGTGCCAAGTCACCCAAATCTGTCAAATTGTTATGTGGTCCAAATTGATGTGACACTACCTAAGTCTGAAAAATTAGCAAGCTGTTAACAACATGAGAATATGTTCTATACAGAGAATTGCTATGTTAATTTTATTTCATCTAATTAGCCTCTTTGCGGTTAGTGCATATAATATTTATTTCCTATTGCAAATTTATACAGCAGAAGCAACCACTCAGTCTTTTCCAAGCATTTCTTTGAGGAAGCATTAGGTATGTATTTCCATCAACTTCCTACGTTGTTCCCCTTTTCATTTTCCTTCAGAAAAATGTAGTAGTTGACACTAAATAACCAATATTTTGACTTTCCAGGTTATTTCTTTCTCTATCAGTGTAATACACCAAGGTGTAAGACCACAGTACATTTTCTGCAAACATTCCTCCAGTTCAAAAGTAGAGCTTCAGTTGACTGTATTCATAATCCTCTTGTGTTCACTAGCTGTGAAATGCTGAAATGCCTGATAGATAGCTGCATAAATGCTGTAAAAAGAATTTATTAATGTTGGCTGCTCCAGGATACCCATACAAGAAATTTTATATTAAACATTAGATTTTTAAATTGACAAGTTTGCTCTCTGGGCTGTGCTGAGGCATTGTGCTTGTAGCATCCTGTCCAATACTTGACAAAGTAACATGACATGTTGAGCCCATGTGTTCCATATGAATTAATAATTTCAGATCATGGCCTATACCACATAAAATTTTCTCTGAAATGTATGCTAAGCTTACAGGAGCAACCAACCTGAATGTTCTTCAGTCCTTTCCTGAGCAATTTGCAAGTCAATAAAAAAGCCCCCATTGGTACTTCTGCTGCCCATTAGACAAGTGGAGCATTTGATATTTCCTCTCCTGCTTTAGACAGGTCTTTGCTTGCTCTGTGGCTGGTGTAAAATGGAATTAGAAACAGTTGAGTATCCAGGATTCTTCTCAGGTGGTGTTTGTTCAAATCCAGATCCAGTGAAAGTGATGTCCATGTTCTCTATTTCATGCAAAACTTCTTTTGCACTTTATTAGCAGATGGGTATGAAGGATATATACTAATTTGGGTTATTGCAGAAGAGCAAAATGCAAAGGAAGAAAATTAGTTGCTACCACCTCAAGACTTAAAACCACAAAGATATGACAACTAATTATTTTAACTGTAATGGAGGAATATGGATATGAAAAGAATTGTTGAGACATTCTCAACATGAAGTTCAGGTTCAATAAACCTTTGTTAGAGAGTAATCAACCTTGTGATTTCACTGCATAGGAATGTAGGATTTTCAAAAGCATACAGACTGATTTGAAAGCCTTTATATCACTATTTTTCAGCATCTTCAGTGTGGAATAAATCTGTAGGTAATGATGAGATGCTGATGTACCTTCTTGGCATTCAACAGTTGCCACAAGAAAATGACATATACATAGTAAGATGCATAGATAGCAAAGGTCAAAATAAATCATGATGAGTTGAAAGTAATTGAAAAACAAACCTAGCCTAAATTCATTAGCATTTATACTGCTCAAAAAACCTACTTCAAAAATTCCTGAATATGATCTAAGAAACAAATGGTCTTTCTATTTGCAATTCTTTGAAGGTATTCCCTTCATCTGCATATAAAAATCATATGCAGCGTACTGCAAGTTAATTCCTTCAGTCCTGTGTCATTACAGATGCTACTGTGAGGGTGATCTAGTGTTTACCTGCATATATGAATTTTCAGACATCCAAGTAAAGGCTATGTAGGTGCCTTGTGGAGTTTGTCAAAAAGCTTAGACATCAAAACCCTGCCAAAACCTGGAGAATGAGACACTTAATTGGGGCAGGGGCCTTCAAAATTTCACAGAGCAGCTTTGAAATTCTGAGCCTTTCATTTTGTTGGAAGAAAGATGCAGGGCTTGATTCAGTTACTCATTTTTGATCTGAAAAATATATTGCCGGCGGACAGGCAATCCCACTGAGGTAAGACATTGCAATTGCAACGCTGTGTGAATGATAAATCTCTCATTATACCTTCAGAAACCTTTTTGACATATTCTTTTGCATATTCTGTGTTCCACTGTCTACAGCAAATCAACATGGAAATAAAATAATTTATGAAAAAGCTTTTCATAAATCATTTTTACAACCTACTGTAGATTAATTTTTATAACGTAAAATAGCAGCAAAAATGTGCTGGAACAGATTTTAATATACGAAAGGTAGATATTTTGGGGGTTTTATTCCCTGAACTGCACCTGAAAGAAGGCTGTGCTTCTGCATAAAAATAACTTACATGGCATATTTTCCAGCATTTCAAACCTGATATATCACCCTTATGCATATCAAGAGACACTTATTCTAGTATCCTTTATTTGGACTCCTCTGCTAAGAAAAGTTTTGTACTGAGAACTGGGGGAACAAATTATTTCACAGAAGTCAGCTTGAGACATTAATTTTGAAGAATTAAGGATTTTAGGAATGCTTAGGTTATAGTTAGATTAGCTGAAGTCAGCTAAAAGCATTGTTCAGCAGTTAACAGCGGACCGGATCCAGATAAGCCATAAATTATTGCTTGTCAACTTTAACCATGCCTGCCAGGAAGTTTTNTTTTCTTCAGATTTAGAAAAAATTATTTGTGTCTGAAATGCTCAAATTAAAAGACCATTCACTATCAGCTGATAGTATCTACAAATAAACTTGAACTTCCTTTCAGTATTTATTTCCTCTTTTTATGTTGTTATCTGTTTCTGTTACCTGTTTCTGCTTTGGTGATTAGCAAGGCATGAAGAAAGCTCTGGAAATCTTTAATGAAACGTATGTTAGTTACTGATTTGCTACACTGACAGGGTAGACATTAGCTCTGTCTCCAAGAATATTATTGTATCAATTAAAATGAATTATCATGCTTGTGGAAGACAGATTGTTTTCAGAATAAAGGTAAATGATAGGTGAAATTGAAATGAGTAGCCTGCAAACATACCTGCACATGTGAAGGAACAGTCCATTGCCCAAATGGATGCAAAGCAATACAGACCTGGAGGTCACTATAAATATGCAGCTTAGTGCAGCACAGCACAGTTTGGGATGACTCACACAAAACAGAGTGGCTTTGTTTCATTGAACAACTCCATGATGAGATGTACTAACAATATTAAATTGACATAAATATGGAGAGCTAGGGAACCTAAATCTCTCCCTCGTTCTCTCTCTCTCTCTCTCTCTCTCTCTCTCTCTCTCACACACACACACAGAGACACACAGACAGACACACACACACCCACACAAGTACACGCACAGAATGGGTCAGATGGAAAAGAACCATGATGGGTCATCTGGTCCAACCTCCCTCCTCAAGCAGGGCCATCCCAGAGCACAGGGCACTGGATTGTGTCCAGTGAGTATATCTCCAGTGAGGGAGACTCCATAACTCTGTGCCTGCTTGGTCAGAAGCACAGTAAAGGAGTTCTTCCTCACACTCAGGTAGAATTTCCTGTGTTCCAGTTTCAGTCCATCTGGAAAGGTTAGGTCAGACAGGGAATACAAGAGCTTTTCTGGCTTTCTAAATAAGTTCCAAATAGGTAACTGTGTCTTTCAGCATTGTCAGAACATCATCTACATTTAACACAACACTCATAATAACAATTTCTCCCTAATAGTCTTTGATGAGTCCACCCGTCATAGACCACAGCTTATAGATATCTCCAGTTCATGTGACTTACCTCGGCCCAGACATAATTCGTGATGTAAATCTACATGTAGATATTACAGTTCCTATCTCCTGTTTTTACCAGTGCATTCTTCTATGAGAGTTATTTCTGCAGGGATTCCAGGAAAGGTCAATGAACTGAACCCTTAATTCCAGGACACAAGTCTCAAACTCCTGCATCATTAAATTCTGCTTATATATTTATAAATATGTATCTATGACTAGAAATTTGTATCTATATATGAGATATGTACGCCTATAACTTTTTTCCCCTTCAAATCATATAAATAACAAGCAGCTTGAAAAAAGACAACTTCAAAACTTGGAACTATCCACAAAACAGTGATGTAGATAAGTCTAAGCCTTAAAGCATATTAAACCTGGCTTAATGATTCCTAATAAATTACATAATCAATATAGGATGATTTTCCAAATTATCCATGAAATATTTTCTGATTATATCAAATGTAATTTATTGCTTAATTTGGTTAGTTTATTTTCAAAATAATTTATGAAATAGTTAACGGTTGATGGATAGTAGAATTCCCTGGAGGGATTTAACATTCAAAATTCAAGTGACTTTTGTTACTTCAAATTGGAAACAGACTGATGAGGTTTCAATTCTTTATCGCAATACATAATGCTTAGAATCCATAACTCATGTAAATATTTGAACTCTTAAATTGATTCCTTCATGTGATTATTAATATTTTCCTGAAATTTACTCTTTCAAAAAACGCTTTGGTTCTTCAAAAATTAATACGTATATTATTTAATAAAATGTATTAATGTGGCTGCAACTACAATGGAAGGTCAATTTTGGGGCAGAGTTCAGAAAATGTTCCCAGATAATATTTTTAATCAGTTTTTTCCTTATTAGTTAATGTGTTGAGTTAATTTCTATGATTAGTGGTATTCTCCTAACAGTATCAATGGTTCCTCTGCAAAAATACTTAACATGCCTAAAGGAGTAAATGCAAAATAGGTTAAAAAGACCAAAAAATGCCACTGCCTCCTGCCTTCAAACTATGTTAAGTCAAGCACAAGAATAGAGGGTGACAGCTTTTGTCCTTTAAAAACAAAGAAACAAACAAAAATTCAAAACCCTCCATATATTTTTTTGTCCTTCAGTGCATAAAAACAGAACTGAGTAATGTAGGACATCAGTTTTTTGGCACAGAACTTTTGAACTGACTTCTCACAGGCAACTAAGCTGCCATTTAACTGCAATATTACTTTTCAGGCTTAACCACAGTTATGCATAATCCCACAGCAGTGTCCTTAACCTCTTGGGTAGTTGCCTGCTGCTCTGTCATAATATGTCAGACAAATTACAAGACTGAAATGGTTCAGAATTTAATGGAAGTCAAATTACTTTTATTTTCTTATTTGAGAATATTTTATGACAAGGTCACTGACTTTGCACACAATCTTAAATCTGATTTTCAACATATATTTTTCAAAATTAAAACAATCTTGTCCTCTCCTGACAGCCACATTAGAACCTCATCTGCACATGTCATAATACTGTCACTGTTGACTGAATAATTTTCATCTTCATTTCTGATCATTTAGATTTGCAACTTCATTAAAGATACAGTGGTATTTTTAACCTAGCTCTTAGCAGTAGAAGAGAGAAGCTATAGTGTGTAATTTTCATGCTTCATAGGTGTTGGGGGTTAGATTTGTTTTTTTTCCCGTATAGAATTTTTTTCCACAACTACTGCGTACTTAAGGTAGAGGAACATCTTCTGCTCCTCTTGAATAGGTACTTAAGAGAACAAAAGGGGCCAAAGGAGATTTGTATCACCTGGCTACACCTCTTTTTGTTTCGAGGTGTTTCTCTCAGAGGGGGGAGATAACACAGTTTTTGGGGCAGGAAAAGGACAGTGCTGGGGGCAGCTTCTCTCTCTTGCTCTCAGCATCGGAGAGAGGACGGTCAGGCCGCTCTTGCTGCTGGAGGAGTTTTCACTGCCATCACCGGGTCCAGTCTTGAGGAAATCTACCATCATCTACCCGTGTGCTCAGGAATTCTGAGCTCGCCTCCTCCTGCCCTGCTGGGGCTGGGCCGGCCCCGTCCCACGGCCGCCGCTTTTCCTCGGCACTGCTTTGTGGCTTTCCTTTTGCTACGCTGCAGCCCTGCAGCCCCTGGACATCCCTGCCGTTCCAGCTACCGTCCCTGCCGGGACATCCCTGCCGTTCCAGCTACACCGTGGAGCTTCTGGTACATCCCACCCACCAGCCCGGGATCTTCCACCGTTCCAGCTTGGTACCCTCGGAGTCCTGCACTGAGACCAGACCGCCCCGGGCTTTGTGAAACAAAGCCCCTCGAGGTTCCTGGTTCTGTTCATCATTAATGCTGTAGTTGTTGTTGTTTGTTTGCCTTGTTGTACATACTAGTAAAGAGCTGTTATTCCTATCCCCATATCTTTGCCTGAGAGCTGATTTAATATCCAATTTTAATAATTCGGAGGGAGGGGGTTTGCATCCTCCATTCCCAAGGCAGGTCCTGCCCTTCCTAGCAGATCCCTGTCTTTTCTAACCAAGACAGTAGGAGTTCCTCCAAGAGGGAAATGGTAAATCTGGTTTGCTCTAAAAATTATTATTCAGGTAAAAAAAAAAAAAACAAACAAACAAAAAAACAAAACAAAACAAAACAAAACAAAACAAAACAAAACAAAACAAAACAAAACAAAACAAAACAAAACAAAACAAACCCCAAAACAAGTAAATAAATTTAAAAATCTATCTTGATGTTCCATACAAGCAGAGTTTCAAGAGTTTCAGGATTTTCCAGGCAAATAAAAATTGCACTTGCATAGACAGATAATTCCGACCGTCCACGTTCTACAAATTTGATACATCTGCTATTTTAAAATATTTGCATACCTCAACTGTACAATATATGCAAACATATTTCTGTCAGAAAAAGGATGGACAAACATACTGTAATCCCACTCATGAAAAATTCAGTTTCACCTGGAACCTTTCTTTATACAAGAGGAAATTTCACCTCTTGTATCTGCTGATTGCTGATAACCCTGTTGCAAATATAGCAAACCCTAAACATAAAGCTATTTTACATTTCTTCAAATGGTGGGTGAGTTTCAATGCACATGAGAAAGTATAATTCCAGAGTTTCNGTTTCAATGCACATGAGAAAGTATAATTCCAGAGTTTCATGATACCATAATAAATTTTGTCAAACTTTTGTAATCTAGAAAGAAATTCCACTACTGACAGAAATTCTTACTTAAATATATTCCCCTACAGACAGTTAATACAAGTGAATATAAAGGTTTACATAAATAGTCTTTTCATTGCCCCAACACAAGATGCAAAGCAGTCACGCCACTATTTCCACTGCTTTATTGTGTATACTGATTCTACTGCTCCACTTTATCAAAACCTTGTAATTCTAAAACTGAGACAGCTCAAGAAGGGAAAATTATATGCAATGTATATTTAATACTTTTATTAATCACACAGATATATTGTGACTTAATATATAAAGCATTTAACACTTTTTAAATCAGTCAAGTATACGTATTTTAGGTAGCTACCTTTCAGCAGAATTTTGAAAAATATTTTAAAACAAATTAGACCATGATTATTACCCTCTGTGACTAGCTGATTAGCAATGCACACATTGTCTTTTAACTAAGAAACCTGAATTAAAAATACATCTGAAGTGCTGTTACTGAAAGATTTTTTAGTGGACTGACTAGGACTTATTCAGAAAGTAGACTTGAACAAGAATGAACACAATATTCACATATGCACACAATAGTAATAATTAGTACTTTGTAGGCAAAAACATCAACTCAAGAAACTACTAGATACAAAAATTTCTGTGGAACAGTAGTTTGGTCTTCATTTTATTCTCAGACCAGTGTTTTTGCCTTATAGGTATCCTTCATGCTCATGACTGATATAAAATTTTATCCAGAGGGGTTTTGATAACCAGTTTTTTGTTCTTTAATTGTTCTAGACCTTGGTTAACACAAACCCGTAGAAGCTTCTCATTGTCGAATCAAATATTTAAGCATTTTAATGATAACTTTTACATGGTGTTTATGTGGTACTTTTGTACTTCACACAGTTTCATTTAGCTTCACAAAACTTCTTTGAAATAAAGGCTTTGTAATGCTTATTTTCTAATGGCAATCTGAGACACTGAGATAAAGGTGAAAAGTGCTAAATTATTCAGAATATCCTGTCAAAGATGTAGGATGTAATTTTACAGGCCACTCAGCATTTTATAGACTTTACAGATTCAAAAAATGCTCAAAGTAAAGTTATTGCTCAACAGTTTTTAAAATCATACTCGAAGTCTCATATGAAATGCTTAAAAAACTAGGACTACATAACTTCAGACAGCAATAGAAAAATGTGGTGTAAATTATTTGACTCTCTTCACATGGCTTGTGCAAGAGGAAAACATAGAATGTGATCCTTGCTCTAAGGTATTATTTATCTTTTTGAGATTTGTGAATAATGGATTATTTTTCAGAGCTCAAGAAGAAAAATTTGAAAAATGTTTCTGTGGATTAAACCAAAATTATTTTCCTGTTTTTGTGGAAGAGAACTGTTTTCATGTGCTAAAGGCACCTTGTATTTCAACATTTTTAAGTAAAAATATATAATGCCAGTATTATTTACAATGATACATTTATAAATGATACTCATTTATCATAATGTAAATTAGTTAGAAAACGTCATGACAAAATGCCTCGGTAAAACGTTTGCTCTCCCCTTCGAAAATCATTCATGTTTTTGCAGGTTTATTTAAAATCAACACTTACTATTCCATAATGGGGAGATCATTCATTTTTATGTCAGTCTCCTCATTCTCTGGATACCATTTAAGTTTTTTCAATAAATAAAGAAAATGCATGATTCATTTCCTGAGCATCCAGTCAGTGAAACAAGGTCCTATGGAAAATAACTTCCTTAGTTCAAGGTTGTTTAATTCTCGTGTATTAGAGTTGCAAGGCAAGATCCATTTGTCATTTCCAAATTTCAGATACTTGATCAAATTTTTATGGATGCATGCACAACTTGTGCATGGGATTTTAAGACAGAAACTGATTAACTGTAATGATAGGAAACAAAGAGCAATGAAATGTAAATAATTTTGGCTTGTTTCAAGACTGTGGAAAAGGGGCAGCTGAGAACTGTCTCTTGGCCTGCTCAATCCTAGCTCTCCATTCATTCATTCTCACCATCACTGACATCCTATCTCAGCTTCTTTTCTTGGCCAGTTCAGTTCTTCATTTGACAATCTCAGACCTGCTTCTCTGCTTCCTGTCTGTTTTATTCAATCATAGTCTCAGTCACCACCAGCCTCATACAGCAAAACCAAAATGACCCAAGTCATTTTTCTTAACTAATTGTCCTCCAGTATTCTTCACTTACCAGTTCCCCTTTACATTTCTACTCTGCTAAGTGTTGTTTAAGCTTCTTGTTCAACTGGTAAAGATTAGTTATACTGAAATTTAACAGCCAAAGCCTAAGGGGCATCGGAGTTTTTTGTTCTCACAGTATTTCTAAGCCTTACAAATTTGACAAATTTACAAAAACTTTCACAAAGATGGAAAAATGTGGTCTATGCAGAGGACATACATGCCAAATTTTAAGATTTAGAACAGAATGTACTGTATTATTTCAAAGTAGAAATTTTATTTTTTTTTGACAGGGGCAAATGTCTTGCTTCTGGTCTGTTTTAGGAAATAACTTTATTAATAAGATTTAGTCTACATTTTCAAGGCTCTAGTGAGTAGATTGATTGTTCACATGTAATATCATTTTGGTTTGGGAACATGACGATATTTTTGTTCCATCAGAGCATGACACAAAGGAATTTATGTTAATTTTATATTTTTTATACTTCACTGTATTCTCCAGGTGGACAGATGGCACCTGATTCTCTAGCTGGCAACAAAGAATTCAATTTTTATGGAGTTAAAAAAAAAAAGCAAATCGGTAGTGAATTTAATGTCCCACAATTGACATAAAACCATAATGCCTTTTCTCTAATACTCAGTTTAACATTGGATTTATCCTCCTGTTAACTTGAGTTTATATATATACTCAGAACAAAAAAACATCACCTCTAATGATTAAAGTTTGGCAAAATTTCATCAAGAGAAAACAGGGGTTTGTATTACAAAATGTCTGTTACACCTATGATTAGCAATGTTAAGAATTCAATGTGCAATAAAAAGATATTAAAATTAAGGATATTCAAAGTAAAATCTAGATTCTAATGTACTTTCATCTAGCAGAATTCTAAATTCATCTAGTGAAAACTGCAAATTCCCAGCATGCCCACTAATAATAAAAACTCGAGGAAGTAGACCAGAAACACATGATATGCAATAGAAGACATAGAAACTCCAGAGTTATGATACTGATTTGGATCTAAGTGAAAAGAAAGAGCTTCCATACAATAAAATATTTTTAGAAGTATTGTAACCTGCTCAAACAAGAATTATACTATTAAAATAAAATTCTCAAAATTCTCTTCACTTCTCTAAAGTGAAGAACCTAGTATTTAGTAAAGAGCTATTACAAAAAAAGTGCAAATATAAGTACTTCTAAGATTGTAGAGTGAAGTATATATGAGGTCAAAGTCTGTGCATATAGAAAGGAGTTACCTGAGCGAGAGTTATTTAGCAGCAAATAGAGCAGGGGAGTTAGATTAAATTGAAGAATGATTGACACCTGATCTCCTAGGAAACAATATAAGAGCAAGGAGCTCATAGCTACTTGTTTTACCTGTTTTCTCTTTTCCCCCACCACAAAAATCATAAATCATAATGCATTTTTAGAGAATAGTAATAAATAGGAAAAATTCAGTTACTTTTATGTGTAGAAGAGAAGAGACAGCATGGAGAGAAGTTTGGCATAGAAATTTCACATTAGTGAGAAAGAAAAATGGGAAAAATTCCATCCAAGTTCAGTAGAAAAAGAAGATGCTTTCTTTATGGGTTGACGTAATCAATATGTATTGAGCTTGAAGTAATGAAATAATAAAAAAAGTAAAATTCATTGTGATGCTCAGCATGTGTCATCAAGCTGGGGTCTAGTGAGCCAGTGCAACTCCTAGAGAAGCCAACAGAAGTCTTTGGGCTCACATGGATGAGGTAGCTGAAGCTATGCAGCTATCAGGTGTAGCCTTGGACTTTTCTTAA